>JBBBDQ010001241.1:340000-372500 GCA_037127315.1 Ascarosepion bandense | reverse complement strand
GTGTGTGTGTGTGTGTGTGTGTGTGTGTGTGTGTGTGTGTGTGTGGTTAAGAAAGTCGTCTCATCAACCAATGTCAAAGTTAGATGCTCGAACCCTGGATAAAAAAGAATTGTGAATACAGATTTTCAGGGCAAGCAGGATTTTGTTCATTTTGATAACTGGTGTAGCAGAATAAGTATACAACAAATATCAAAGAAATTAATAATAATAATAATAATAATAATAATAATAATAATAATAATAATAAGAAGAAGAAGAAGAAGAAGAAGAAATATACAAAACATTGTCTTATTAAGTACAACTCATACACTAAGGAGAACTTTGTCTTTGTAACGCTAGGAATGATGGGCAAGATAGAAAAAACATGAAATGGAGCCATAACAACACGCCACGACCTGCCTTAGGTCTTCCCGCAGACTTGGTTGGTAGTGCGACCATAGGAGAAATCGAAATATGATGAAAAATGACATAATAATAATAAATGGTAAGTAACAAAAAGATAAAAAATTAATACTAAATAAAAACAAACAAAATTTATTTCACCGATGCATTAAATTTTCTTTAACAAAAACACTTGTTCAGAATAGATACGCTCGTAAAAAAGCAATTTTTGAGCCATTTCTACCTTTTTTAATGTTAGTTTACGTTGTAAGGTTCCCAATTTTTTGTAACACTTTTTTTTTGTATTTGTTTTTTAATGTCAGTCAGTCAGTTAAGTGCCATACGTGATACACGCTTGGGCGATCATGTCTCTTTCGAGACATGACTAACTGGGCAGAAGATCATCCGCAGTAGGTTGCCATTACTTTCTGCGATAGACTGGTTGCTGACCAAGGCTATAGAACCCAGTCTGTCCTGTTATTTAACCCATAACTGGAAGGAAGAAACGGATTAATACCTTTCCCAAGGGTATTTGCGTGTAAGTGAATGCAATGAATTCGGCTGGAATTCGAACTCGGCTCCCCGACTTCTCATTCCGAGCCGATATCCAATGTACCACAACACACTCATCGTTAATATTTTTTCTTCATCATTAATATACAAACGATGGCGGAGGAATTATATTCTGTGTAATTTTAATGGCTGTGGGCGACATTATCTGGCTTTTGCGAAGCGGTGCAACTTTGACCGCACACATGTACCAAAAGATTCTACAATTCAGCGTAGACTCAAAACTACAAATCAACAAAGGAGAAAGGAAAAACTTACTCGACAAAAATAATGTGCGTTGGCATTGTGCAAAGACAACTTCTGCATAATTGGAGTAGATAGATCTTTAATTGGGGTAGATAGATCTATCTATCGCCCGGTTCACACTCCACCCACGTCTATTGAACAGGTTAAGAGGCTCACCCCTTGTTCCCGGTTTAGGATGCGGCTTCCGGCTTTCTCTTTTCCAATCTTTTCACTATTACGTAGCCCCCTGCACATCAGTGACGTTACCGCCTTGCTCGGGGTGATACGATAAAAAAAATTTCATTGATCAATTTTCAACTTGCCTCATAGCAAATGTTTTGGAGAGGCTAGCTTGAGATGGGTACATTTTTTATACTCAACATTCTACTCTTCAGGGGATGAAACAAGCTACCATGGCTGCATGGGAGAAAAACCCTCAGATTGTAAGCTTTAAGTGTGCTTTTTAAAACTTGGTGTCAGATCGTGCAATTCAAATTTTATAAAGGCTAAATGTGCAGTTACAAATATTAATTTTTCGTAATAAATGTTTTGTTAATATAACTATTGACTTTTGTACAATTTTTATAATTACTGGATATGATGGGTTTTGAAATAAATCTCCTAACATGAGAAATAAAGATAAAAATGTACAACAATGCTGAAAATAATTAAAAACAACTTAGAACCATTTTATAAAACCTGAATTTCTTTATGTATTTTTCAAATTTTCAAATAAACCGTTGTACACTTGAATTAAAATTGTGGATAAATTAGTTGAAAATCATGTTCTTTTTTATTTTTGAAATTGTTTCGACCGTCTCATTCATTATCAAGAAGTGAATATTGTTAGCATGATAGGATAGACAAGATGTTGTTGACTACATTCTACAATTTAGAGAGGGATGCTACAATGCATATTCAGTTCAAATATACATGGATCATATAAACGACATCAGGTGTAAAACAGTTTCACACAGCTTGGCTGCAACGGCAAAGGATGTATTATTATTATTATTATTATTATTATTATTATTATTATTAATAGTATATTCAAAACTGACTTTTTGTCTGGTTATTTGTTTTATAATCACATGTCACACAATCAATGACCGATGACAAGTGAATGATGTGATGTTTTGTTTTTTATTAAATTAAAAAATAACAGCTATTAAAGAAAAACCTAAATGGACAAAACTATTCGCAGGGTATGATCAGTGTTTGTAAGAACTATTTCGGGGATTTCTTACAGAGATAGTGCACTGCGGATTTTGCTGATTTGTGTTTAAGTTCCTTTGGTCATCAGAACCAAAGCTCCAACCACTACAGGAGCAGTTTTAGTTTAAAAAATTACAAATGCAAAAAAGTAAGTGTTTAATCCCAAAAGATAAAGCTTACGTACACAACCAAATAATGAAAATGCAAGCGTTTCAACATACCAATTCCACAACTGAGTTCCATGAAGCTGGAAATCCTCAGGTGAGTATATATATATATATATATATATATATATATATATATATATATTCAGCAGACAGATCTGTTTCGCAGCTCATTAGTACGGTTAGACATCCGACTGCTTTTACTCATGATTGAAACCCGACCGAATTGGCGCCAGTCGGCGATTCTATAAGCGCTCGGTAGAAGGAGGCAGATTTTTGCATGTGATATACCATGTATACATACGCCAGTGGCTGAGAGTGTTCTAATTTATTACTGAATGAACGATGCGTAGATATTAGAGTAGCTACTGTTTTTTAAAGTTTCCCATTCTTCCAGAGTGCTCAATCAGGGTGTGAGAGCGTAAATAGTCATCCGCAGACAGATCTGTTTCGCTCTATCACAGCTCATCTGTACGGTTAGACATTCGATTGCTTTTACCCAGGATTGAAACCCGACCGAATTGGCGTCAGTCGGCGATTCTGCAACTGAGCTATGGGCGCTCGGTAATGTGTGTGTGCGTGTGTGTGTGTGTGTGTGTGTGTGTGTGTGTGTGTGTGTGTGATGTCTATATATGTAATAATATATATAAAATTATATATATATATATATATATATATATATATGGGGGAAGGTGCAATAGGTAAATGTCGTCATTTTGTATTATTAATTTCGCGCATGCGCGTTGATTATTTTTCATTAGTATAGGGTCAGTTGGGCATAGTCTGTGAGAAAAACTCACTACGATGCAATTCACTTTTCCGGAAATTTGGAAAATGCTACTGCTTAGCACACATGCTGGAAGCTCCAATACGAAAATTTCAGGGTCTTTGGGTGTCAATCTGAGGAAAGTGCAGAAGATTCGAAAAGAGTTGGATGAGTCTAATGGTGATTGCGAAAGTGTTTGGAATGATCACTAATGATGGCAATGTTATA
Organism: Ascarosepion bandense; assembly: GCA_037127315.1. Classification (NCBI taxonomy): domain Eukaryota; kingdom Metazoa; phylum Mollusca; class Cephalopoda; order Sepiida; family Sepiidae; genus Ascarosepion; species Ascarosepion bandense. Next base: position 368,951 of record JBBBDQ010001241.1, on the reverse strand, counting down.
TCTCCACTAATCTTTCCACAGGGCTTCAGACTCAACACAGAGGCCTACATCAAGTTCTTTGATGAGGTTGTGCTAACCTGGATCAAGAGGGTGCCTGCTGGAAGACCCTATAGCTGGCAACAGTACTCTTTACCATGCCACACAAGCAGGAGAATTCAGTCATGGTTGTCAGACAATTTATGCAACCACATTACTCCTTACATCTGGCCAGTTAACTCCCCAGACTTCAACTCTCTTGATTATTATACGTGGGGTGCAGTTGAGCGAGTGACCAACAAAATTCTTTGTAACACCAAAGATAATTTGAAGGCAAGGATTAGGGAAGCACTCACCAACTGAAACAAGGAGACTGTCAAGAAGAGTTGCAGGAAATTCCGAAGTCTTCTTGACGTTAATGCCGATTTTATTGAATGAACTTACTCTTTAGTATTTCAAGATATTTTTGTTTAATTTTGGTAAATATATTTGTTAAAATGAGATGTTAATGTCATTTTCATTTTGCCTAATTTAAGCGACAATTCATCGATCGCACCATCTATATGTGTGTCTTTGTATTTTTAAGTGTGTTGCAAGATTATCTTTCACCTCTACCATGTTTTATATTATAGGCAATCATGTCTTGAAAGAGACATGACTGACTGGGCAGAAGATTATCCTGCAGTAGGTTGCCATTGCTTTCTGCGATAGACTGGTTGCAAGCCAGGGCTATAAACCCCAATCTATCCTATTATTTAACCCCTAACTGGAGGGAAGATACGGATTAATACTTTTCCCATGGGTATTTGTGAGTAAGTGAATGCAAGGAATTCCACTGGAATTCGAACTCGACTTTTCGATTTGTCGTTCCGAATCAATATCCACTGCACCACAGCGCACATCCTTTGTGAGTAACAGTGTACACACGATGATATCCAGAATAGACTAAACTATCGCCCGGTTCACACTCCACCCACGTCTATTGAACAGGTGAAGAGGCTCATCCCTTGTTTCCTGTTTAGGATGCGGTTTCCGGTTTTCCCTTTTCCAATCTTTTCACTCTTTTCTTTATTTTGTTTTTCAATTGGAGTAGATAGACTATCTATCGCCCGGTTCACACTCCACCCACGTCTATTGAACAGGTGAAGAGGCTCATCCTTTGTTTCCTGCTTAGGATGTGGTTTCCGGCTTTCTCTTTTCCAATCTTTTTACTCTTACGTAGCCCCCTGCGCATCAGTGGCGTTATCGCCTTGCTTGGGGTGATATGTTTAAAAAATATATATATATAACAGAAACAGCAAAGCCGATGGAAAAATTTCAGACAAGGAATTACAGAAATACCCAAAATGCAAGCCAGAAGCTAAAAGTTGAAAAAGAAAGAACTTCACGGAGAATTAAGAAAAGAAATGTAGAACCTAACAGATGACAGTTCCTGGGAATGACAGAAAAGAGAAATAGAATCACAATTAATATTCGCCCAGAAGAAACATATTAGGACCAATTATGTCAAATTAAAAATTGACAAGAAACAAGAAAAATAACAAATTTTGTCTGTAGAGAATGAGACAGTTAATGAAATAATAAATGAAGCAGAAATCTCAGCCAAAAGGAGATGGATGGGTGGAGGCATTAATTCATTGGGAATTATTCAAATGACTTGTGTTTGGACATAAAAAAAGAAAAAAACAACGAAATGAGCTCAAACCAGAAACTAGTTTGAAAGATAAGAAAATCGAAACACCTTGACATTTAAGCATCCGTAAAAAAAATGTCAGGTCTTGAAATCGCAATGAAAAAAAAAATTATTTTAACAAATGTTGAAAATGGCTCTCCTTATAGATCACAAGGCAAGAAGGATTAAGAATCAAAACAAATATCAAAATATTGAACGAAATAAAAAACGCAGTAAACCAAGGGAATGAAGGTAGCGCCAGTAATCGAACCCTGTCCGATAGAAGAACTTGGAGATTGCTGTAAAAAATGAAACAGTGCTGTTTATGTGATAGTAGAATTATGTCAGAAAGGCTTGGAAATTTGATAAAGCTTGTTGTCACATGATCCTTCGTAATGACCACAGAACATCTTTTTCTATGTGCCGACATAAGCGATCATGGCCTTCCACATCATCCTATCCTTTTTAGCTCTTAACACGCTTTCTCCTCTTACCCCTTTCAAACTCTTTTCGGCCATCCATTTGCTCTCTTTCACTCTATATGACCTGTGAGTATCAGGTTTCCCTAACCTTCCTTCCTTATTACATGTCTCAGGAACTTCAGCTGTCTTTTCCAGGTGTTAAGTAGTAGTGTTTTTTCGGTTTCATCTTTTCTAAAACCACATCATTGCTTATATGCCCAATCTGTGGTATCCTCAATATCTTTCTGTACAGCCACATTTCAGTTGCTTTAAGTCTTCCCTTCATCTATGGTTAGATTGTTCAGCATATTGTAGAACAGACATCTCATATTCAGTATTCACTGCTTTATTTCTAGTGAAATTTTCCTGTCTCTTAATACGCTACTCAGTTTCTGGAATGCATCTTTGGCCATTGGATCTCAGTATCGTATTTTCGATCATCTCTTACAACACTTATAACTAGAGTGGAAATATAAAAATTTTAAAAGTGAACGCAGGAATGTAAATATGTAGTGAGTGGTGAAAGTCAGTCTTATTTTCTTTAAATTAACATTCAAGAGATAACTGGAAAGTTCAGTCTGCCAGTTAAGTACCATGTGTAATACACGTTTGGGAGATCATGTTTCGCAAAAGACATGACTAACTGGGCACGATATTCCTTCAGTAGATTACCATTGCTTTCTGCGGTAAACTGGTTGGCAACAGTAGCTATTGAACCTAATCTGTTATATAATCCATAGCATGAGGAACAAAAGACAGATTTATAAATTTCCAAAAGGTATTTACTCGTAAGAGAATACAACTGGAATTCGAACTCGGCTCTCCGATTTCACGTTTCGAGCTGATATCTACTGCACCACAACGCACATTCAAATGAAAACTCATTATTTTAAAATAATATATAATGTGCAGTGCATAAGTACTACCGGCTTTCGTGAGTCACCATTAACCATATTAATGAACCAATATGAAGTTTTTTTTTTATTCGTATCACCCCGAGCAAGGCGGTAACGCCACTGATGTGCAGGGGGCTACGTAATAGTGAAAAGATTGGAAAAGAGAAAGCCGGAAACCACATCCTAAACAGGGAACAAGGGATGAGCCTCTTAACCTGTTCAATAGACGTGGGTGGAGTGTGAACCGGGCGATAGATAGATCTATGTACTCCAATTGAGAAAAAAAAAAACAAAGTGAGAAGATTGGAAAAGAGAAAGCCGGAAACCACATCCTAAACAGGGAACAAGGAATGAGCCTCTTAACCTGTTCAATAGACGTGGGTGGAGTGTGAACCGGGCGATAGATAGATCTATCTACTCCAATTGATAAAAAAAAAAGTGAGAAGATTGGAAAAGAGAAAGCCGGAAACCACATCCTAAACAGGGAACAAGGGATGAGCCTCTTAACCTGTTCAATAGACGTGGGTGGAGTGTGAACCGGGCGATAGATAGATCTATCTACTCCAATTGAGAAAAAAAGTGAGAAGATTGGAAAAGAGAAAGCCGGAAACCACATCCTAAACAGGGAACAAGGAATGAGCCTCTTAACCTGTTCAATAGACATGGGTGGAGTGTGAACCGGGCGATAGATAGATCTATGAAGTGCGAAGGAACAGTATTAAAAAACGGATGACACTGCTACAACAGGAATCAAGAATTCTTTGATACTGGCCGATAAAAACTGAAAACACTCAGGCATTTGACAAATTATAGTTAAAATAGGAATCAGGAAGATGGTGCAAATATGGGAAAATAAGCAAACAAAAATTCTTAACAAGGGACATTCGCTGATCTTTAACCAAATACGCATAAACGAAAAATTGATACCCCCATGCAAACACACACACACACACACACACACACACACACACATATATATATATGTCTGGCTGTCTGTATGTATGTATGTGTGTGTGTGTGCGTGTGTGCTTGTGTGTATGTGTCTGTGTACATGTGTATGAGACTGTATACGTATGTGTATCTGTGTGCGTGCATTTTGTTTGGGTAGCTATCCTTCTTTAATCCTTGTCTCTTTACGCAAGACTGGTAAAGTACTTTAAAATCTCTGTCTCTTTCTGTCTGTCTGTCTGTCTCTCTCTCTATATATATATAGAGAGAGAGACAGACAGACAGACAGAAAGAGACAGAGATTTTAAAAACTTTAGCATCATTAGCTCTCTTACTCACTCTATAGACGCATACACACAAACACACACGCACAATATATATATATATATATATATACAGAGACAGACATACAGACACACACACAAATACAAATATATATGTATATATATATATATATATGCGTGTGTGTGTGTGTGTGTGTGTGTGTGTGTGTGTGTGGTTTCTGGCTTGCATTTAGAAATAAAACAGACTGTCATCGTTTGGTAGTGACCTCAGCGTCTACTTTTATATTTGCACAAGCTCTAACCCCGAGAATGAGCACTTTCACTCATAAATATAGCATTATATATATATATATATATATATATATATATATATATATATATATAAAGAATAGAGTTTGTGCATGACAAAACACAGAAGGTTCAAGGCGACTTTTACAAATTAATTGGTCAATATTGTAAAATAAAAATAGAACAATAGTAAATAGATAAATAATCTATCTATCTATCTATCTATCTATCTATCTATCTATCTATCGATCGATCTATCTATCTATCTATCTCAGTCTGTTCTTATCTATCTATCTATCTATCTATCTATCTATCTATCTGTCTGTCTGTCTGTTTATGCTCTCACATCCTGATTGAGCACTCTGGAAAAATAGTAGACTTTGATAAACAGTAGCTACTCTGGTATGTACGCATTGCTCATTCAGTGAAATGAATTAGAGTGCTCTAGCTATTGGGTGCGTATAATAATATGCGCTAAAATGTCTGTCTACTTCCACCGAACGCCCATAGCCCAGGGGTAGAGTCGCCGACTGACGCCATTTCGGTCGGGTTTCAATCCTGGGTAAAAAAGCAATCGGAGTCTAACCGTACTGATGAGCCTTGATACGGCGAAACAGATCTGTCTGCAGATGACAATATATATATATATGGGATTTCTAATTTTCGTGTATGTTTATGCAAGCCTCAGTGACCGAACGCGCGTACGTGTGTGTGTGTCTGTGTCCTTGCGCGCGTTGATGGGTGTACAAATGTATATATGTGTATGTCTGCGTCTGTGGTGACGACAGATTTTTTCCCCCACTTCCACAAAAATACACGAACATAACCAATTTTTTTAAAAAAAATTAATCAGTTTGTCTGACGATCGCAAAAGCGTGAAACCCAGGGTTACAAACTCACACCTATCTATATGAATATGTCTGCTTTATCACTGATATTGAGCGCTTTTAAATAAGTACCACGCATATATAATATGTAAAAAATATAATATGTATAACAACTTACATATATATATATATATATATATATATATATATATATATTGATATTTATAATTATACACATACACTTTTCACATATATATATATAAGATACCATAAAATGGTTTGATAATATCAATGACAAATCTAAATCCACTTTCCTTAAATTTGATATTGTGGATTTCTATTCCTCTATATCAAAAAAACTTCTTGCAGATTGTTTAGACTTTGCTGGAAATTATGTTAATATTTCGGATAGGGACTACAGGATTATACTAGGTGCTAGAAAATCCATTCTCACCTTTGATAATTCTACTTGGACAAAAGGGCCTAAAGATAGTTTTGATGTCCCTATGGGAGCCTATGATTCAGCCCAGGTAGCAGATTTAATAGGCATTTATATTTTAGATATTTTAAGCAGATTTTTAGGCCCTAAACTAATAGGCCTATATGGGGATGATGGACTGATATGTATTCCCAATTCCAATGAGCCTTACACTAATAGAATACATAAGAAAATTATCAGAGCCCTAAATTTTCTAGGTTTTAAGGTTGAGGTTACTTCCAATCTCAAAATTTTAAACTATCTAGATATCACCTTTAACTTAAATGATGGTTCCTACCAACCCTTTCTCAAAGAAAATAGTTCTCCCACCTCTATAAATAGTTTATCCAACCACCCCAAAAATATTATAAGACAAATACCCAAGATAGTAAATAATAGGGTTAACCAATTATCATCTAATATAAAAAAATTTTCAACGCAAGTAAAGAAATTTACGATAAGGCCCTTCAGAAAAGCGGTTTTATTAACAAGTTAACGTATAATAAGCCTGCTATAAACCCAGAATCATCTAAAACTAAAAACACCGGAAAATCTAGAAAAAGGAAGATAATTTGGTTTAACCCTCCTTATTGTAAACTGACTAATATCAATATTGGTAAGTATTTTCTCAGATAAATCGATGAACATTTTAATAATAATAATCCCTTAAATAAAATTTTTAATAAATTCACCCTAAAGATCAGTTACTCTTGCACCTCAAATATAGATGATATTAATTCCCATAATAGGCATATTTTAATGAACTTAAATAATACCGACGTCAAATCTGGAATTGTTGATAAATGCAATTGTAATTCTGTGGATACCTGCTCGGTGGAGGGCAAATGTAAATCTACCCAAGTAATTTATGAAGCCCGTATTTCTCCATCTAACAACAAAGACAATTACCGGGCTTATATTGGTACGTCCGCGGACCCTTTCAAACAGAGACTTTACAACCACAGGTACTCGTTTTTGAACCCTAACCAAAGATTCCAGAAGGCACTATCATGTAGATTCTGGAAAATGAAGGAGGAAGGGCAGGACCCTATAATCAGCTGGAAACTAATAGGCTCAGCCTGTACCCCTAAAAATTTTCGTGATAGGTGCTGTCTATGTCTATTGGAGAAGATTCTGATTTTGAAGTATCCTCATCAGGACTTCCTTTTGAATCTTAGAAAGGAATTAATTAATAAGTGCCGTCATAGGGCGGATTTTAAATTTAAAATTTTTAAATTTTAATTTTTAAATTTTTAATTTTTAAATTTTAAATTTTTCTTTTTATAATTTTTATGTATATGTGTATGTTTGTGTGTGTATGTGTATATTTGTATATATGTGTGTATATATGTATATATGTATGTGTGTATATATGTATTTATGTGTGTAAAAAATTTTTTTAGCTATTTAAATGCTCTACTTATATTTCCCTTCATAATATTCATTAAATTTTTATATATATTTTTTTATATGTATGAGTGTATGTGTGCATATATATATATATATATATATATATATGTGTGTGTGTGTGTGTGTGTGTGTGTATATGTATACATATGTGTGTGTGTAGATATACATTGTGTGTGTGGATTTTTTGTATGTGTGTACATATGTGTGTATGCGCATGTATGTGTATATACGTATATAAGTGTGTGTATGTAATTGAATGTATGTGTGTGTATGTATGTATATATATGTATTCATAATTGAAGAATTGTGTATGTGTGTATGTGTGTACACATATATGTATGCATAATTGTAAATGAATTTTTTTTTTTTTACCTAGCGGTATCTTTATTTAGTTTAAATTAAATGACCTAATTTTTAAAAAAAAATTATTTTAAATCCTATATCTTTTTATTCCCTTTAAAAATAATTATACCTTTTTAAGTAAAAGGCCTTTTTCTAAAACTTCAACGTTTTTGAGAAGTTAGGTTTTTGAATATGTCCAGCGTCTGTAATATATAAATTTTTTTTCATAATTGAAGAATTGTGTGTGTGTGTGTGTGTATGTGTGTACACATATATGTATGTATAATTGTAAATGAATTTTTATTTATTTATTTTTTTTTTTTACCTAGCGGTATCTTTATTTAGTTTAAATTAAATGACCTAATTTTTTAAAAAAATTTATTTTAAATCCTATATCCTTTTATTCCCTTTAAAAATAATTATACCTTTTTAACTAAAGGGCCTTTTTCTAATACTTCAACGTTTTTGGGAAGTTAGGTTTTTGAATATGTCCAGCGTCTGGAATATATTAAAATATTTTTTTTTCTTTTCTTTTTTTCCCTCCCCTCCTTTATCTCTCTTACCTCCCACCTTTTTTCCGTTTTGCTTAACCTAATATCAATTCAACACGCCGTCTGTTCCTTTTACGTTACAATTCTCTTTCCTTTTTTGCGAACCCAGACGATGCCAACTTTTCTTTTCTTGTTTATTTTATTTTATTTTATCTTTTTCTTTTTCATTTTCCTTTTTCTTTCTTTTTAATTTTTTTGCAAATCTATTTAAAAAGGAAAAATAGACTGATTTTTTTCTCCAGTTTCAGAAAGGATTTTGTTGTTGCTGGGGTGATGTGTTATCCCCTGTGGGGATTTCATATCGAAATGGTCATTCAACATCCTTGAATTAATCCTATTTAATTTATATTTGCTCTGTAATATTTTGTTACATGGTGCTCTCTTCCTGTATCATTTTTTAATTTTAAAATAAAATTTTAATATTAATTAAGATCGTGTTTTTGGAATTTACCTTCCTGCTTTTTCCGCTTGGATGAACGTATCTGAATATATATATATATATATATATATATATATATATATATATACACTTCTTTATATATATATATATATATATATATATATATATATATATATACGAGTGGCCAGGCATTACACACACACACACACGCACACACACACACACACACACACACACACACACACATATATATATATATATATATATATATATATATATATTGCAGAAAGACCAATCCCCCGAACCTTGCATAAGGCTGGCCTTTACAGAAGTGTTCTAAAGAAGGTTCCAGTACTTCAAGCGAAAAATCTCGTTTTGATTTTGATAAACATTATCTTTTGGGCATCAGTTTCGTTCAAATGAAACAAGAACTGATCTTCTTGGAAACAAGGAATCAAACTCTTGTAGAAGGCATTCAAAAATTGTATATTCATTGTATACAAAGCATTACACAACGATAAATTTTATTGTATGAAACTTTGAAAAGACTCATTAACGTATCCAGCATTTCTGAAACAATGTAATCACTTCCTGTACTTACTGCTGTTAATACTACATTTACATATAACTCTGAGTAGAATCATTAGCATATTAATTCTATATTAATTTTATATCAAACTTTGTCCAAACAATATTGGATTTATGAATGTTATATTATACTGTCAGCAAGTATATCAAACGAGACAGTGTATTAAAATAGCTAATTATTAAATTTGCCGGACACAAAATGATTTCTGATAGACTTTTGTGCTTAGTTCAACTCGTATATGACGATATGTGCTATCGTGTATGGTTTTCGTTGCCTGCGGAGAAAGTAATTCCTTAGAAATCTTGCCTCTGGTCATAGTGTCCCAGCCTCCGGAAATAAGATACATTTCACTATTTAAGGTAGTAAATTATATCATGGAAACCCTATCTTTAGATAATCAGGTTTTCTTTTTTCGTACAAACACTTTCTAGCAACGACGAAAATAAATTAGTTATTATTTTTTAATTGTCTGAAAGAGAAGACGCGTTAAAGAAGCTACTGTGTCTTTAAAATACGATGAAACAAAAGATGAATTGAAAGATATTTGTTTCTTAAATTTATGTCTATGCAAAACTTTTCAGCAATTTGGAAGCAAAAAATACTACCCATAAAAATTCAGAGCATCAGTGTTCAACCACTAGAGTATTTTTATGTTGTCCTATGCCTTTTGACCACGTTTAACTAAATCAGTTATTCTATCATAAAACGTTGATCAGTCAAGGAAGGGGTCCATAAAAGAAACAAAAAACTGTTTGAGAGGTGACAGATTTAGAACATACACTCATAGTGCCATGCGCGATACACGCTTGGGCGATCATGTCCCGAAAGAAACATGACTGACTGGGCAGAAGATTTTCCCGCAGTAGCTTGCCATTTCTTTTTGCGGTAGATTGGTTGCCAGACAAAGCTATAGAACCGAATCTGTCCTGCTATTTAACCCATAGATGGAGGTTTAAGAGATGGAAATAACCTTTTTCAAGGATATTTGTGCATAAGTAAATGCAACAAATTCAACAGTAATTCGAACTCAGCTCTCCGATTTCTCATTCCGAGCCGATACCAACTGCACCGCAATGCTCGGTAAATAAAAATGAGTAAATATTTAATAAATAGATGGAGCGTCTACTGAAATACGAGTATCCACTAAAAATAACGTCTAAAGTACTTAAATTTGTTTGGTTAATAGATACAAAATCAAGAATTTGTTTGATTAATAAATACAAAATGCAGATTTTTTTTATCAGACATATTTTTAATACTTCAAACGTTATTTTTAGTGGATACCCGTATTTTGAGTAGACGTTCTGTTTATTTTTAACAGTGATATATTCTGTCTACAGGCCTGCACATCTGAGTAAATTTACTGAAGAAAACGTTTGATATATATATATATAAAGAATTTATTATTTTAATTCGACTTACGTTCTTTCAAACATTTAGTGGATACCCTTATTTGAGTAGGGGCTCCGTTTATTTTAAACAGTATTTTATTTTTTCTAGCAGTCTGCATACTCGATATATATATATATATATGTGTGTGTGTGTGTGTGTGTGTGTGTGTGTGTGTGTGTGTGTGTGTGCTGTAATAAGTGGTTAACTAGAGCAGAATATGGCTTGTACATTTTTAATGCTTAGAAAACAAAACTGCTCCCCTTTAAGCACCATAGGCAAACTTCCCTACGCGCCAACAGCATGGTTGATGCTTGTATCCTGGAAAACAACACACTGCACCTCCTTGACCTCACTTTATCAACCGGTTTAAAGTGGGGCGGTTACATTGAATCATTAGCTGCATTTATTGCTAGGAGACTTTGGACACTGTGTCGAACCAAAAAGACTTACTCCTCAGGATTCATCTTGCACATTTATAAATCTACCATTCGTCCGTACATTGAATATCGTTGCCTTATTTGGTCGGGTGCTCCTGCTATTTTTCTCGAGGTTCTTGACGGAATCCTGACTTGGCATCCTGATTTCAGACACTTTCTCAGCGACCTGACGTTGCTTTCATCAGTTTTTCTACAAATATTTACATGGCAACTTCTCTGACGAGAATTTTTCTCTGATATTCCGATCACATGAATTTAAGCACACTAGGATTCGACATTGGCGGCCACAATCTCAACAATATCAGATACGCGGATGACACGGTGCTGATAGCAGACACAGAAAGGAAAATGCAGGACCTTATACAGAAGTTAGCAAAAGAAGGTGAAAAGAAAGAACTGATATAAACCTCAAGAAAACTGAATGTATGATCATCAGCAAAAGGAGGATCCCAATATGCCAAATGCAAGTCGGAGAATCTAAAATAAAATAAGTAAAAATTCAAATACCTGGGAAGTGTTTTGACAGAGGATGGAATGTGCGACATAAAGATCCAAAGACGCATTGGCATGGCCAAAGACGCATTTCAGAAGCTAACCGGAGCACTGAAACACAGGAAAATCTCATTAGAAACAAAGAAAAGAGTGCTGGATTGATATGTGATATCTCTCCTTCTGTATGGAAGTGCATGCTGGACGATCTCATCAAAGATGAAAGCGAGGTTTGAGGTAGCAGAAATGGGGTTTTACAGGAGGATGCTGAGGATACCATGGACGAAACAAGAATTATTAGCATATTAATTCTATATCAGACTTTGTCCAAACAATATAGCATTTATGAATGTTATATTGTCATAGGTGTTGGAAAAAATGCAAACTAGAAGAAGAGCGATACTAAATATCAGGAAGAGACAAATGAGGTTCCTGGGAGACGTAATGAGGAAGGAGAGCCTGGAGAACTTGATACTCATAGGTCGGATAAATGGAAAGAGAGACAGGAGAAAGACGTGCTTGCTAGGTATGAGCAAATGGTTGACGGAGCAAGGCTTAGAAGTGATACCAAGAGAAAAATATTGAGAGCAACAAGAGATAAAGCCAAGTGGAAGGCAATGATCGCTTACGTCCTGAAGGGACACGGCACATGAAGAAGAATAAGAAGTAAATTATCATCTAGGTACTACCCTTTGACCGTTGAAATAGTTAAATATAACCGCCAATTCTACTTTTTTTTTTTTTTTAATCATATCACCCCAAGCAAGGCGGTAATGCTACTGAAGCGCAGGGGGATATGTAAGAATGAAAAGATTGGAAAAGAGAAAGCCGGGAACCACATCCTAAACAGAGAACAAGGGATGAGCCTCTACACCTGTTCAATAGATGTGGGTGGAGTGCGAACCGGGCGATAGTTTAGTCTATCTACTCCAATTGAGGAAAAAGAAATGAAAGAAAAGAGTGAAAAGATGGGAAAAGAGAAAGCCGGAAACCACATCCTAAACAGGGAACAAGGGATGAGCCTCTACACCTGTTCAATAGATGTGGGTGGAGTGCGAACCGGGCGATAGTTTAGTCTATCTACTCCAATTGAGAAAAAAAATGAAAGAAAAGAGTGAAAAGATGGGAAAAGAGAAAGCCGGAAACCACATCCTAAACAGGGAACAAGGGATGAGCCTCTACACCTGTTCAATAGACATGGGTGGAGTGTGAACCGGGCGATAGTTTAGTCTATCTACTCCAATTAAATCTACTCCTCAGTTTATTTTCTCGCACATTCCACCTGTGGGACTCCCTTCCGTTTACTTGCTTTCCTGATAGTTTAAATCTCTAAAAATTTAAAGGTAACTTCTGTCTTCTTATATTCTGTTCATCATTTATCCTATCTTTAATACTCCCTGTACGCAGTCTTTACTTTGTACGCAGTCTTTTCCCTCCTGCGTATTAGTGGCATGAGATAAGGGTGAAAGCTAGAAATGAAGCTTATTGTTATGGAAGTTTGGCCTTTCAAGCACTTTTCCATGACAAACAAGCACTTTATTCATTGAACTGCGCATTTATAAACCACAATGATTACAAAGAGTAGAATAGCGATTGAATGAAGAAGGAAGGCTAAGAGAATATGATACTCACAGGTGAGGTAAAGGGAAAAAGAGACTGCGAAAAGCAATGCGTAACATATTTGATGCGCATGAGCAAATGAATGGCAGAGTTGGGTTTGGGAGGGGTAACAGGAGAAGAATGTGTGTTGTGGTGCAGTGGATATCGACTCGGAATGACAAATCAGGAAACCGAGTTCGAATTCCAGTTGAATTCCTTGCATTACCTTACCCTTGGGAAAGGTATTAATCAGTCTCTTTCCGCCAGTTATAGGTTAAATAACAGAACAGATTGGGTTTAATAACCTTGGCTGGCAACCAGTCTACCGCAGAAAATAATGGCAACCTACTGCGGGATAATCTTCTTCCCAGTCAGTCATGTCTCTTAACTGACTGACTGAACGGGAGAAAGCGTGTTAAGTACTACGAAAGACAGGGAGGTGTGAAAGGCCATGATCGCCTACGTCCTGAAGGGACACGGTACATAGAAGAAGAAGAATGTGGATTTAAGTTAAATGTGACTTATAATTAAGTGTCTTAATATGTATTAAGTTAGATGTGACTTAATATATATCAAGTCACTTAATATATATTAAGTTAAGTTGTGACTGGGACACGCAATGAGGAAGGAGAGCCTGGAGAACCTAATACTAACTGGCTAGATAGAAGGAAAGAGATACAGAGGAAGGCAGCGGATAATATATTTGCAGGGCCTGATCAGGTGGATGACGGAACCGGGGTTGCCAGGAGTAACAGGAGCAAACATACTAAGAGCCACAAGGGATAGGGAGACGTGGAAAACCATGATCGCCTACGATCTGAAGGGACAGGGCACATAGAAAAAGAAGAAGAGATGTGACTTAACATATATTAAGTCACTTAATATATATAAGTATATATAAAAGTATATATATAATATATAAGTAAGTGACTTAATATACATTAAGTCACTTAATATGTATTAAATTAGATGTGACTTAATATATATCAAGTCACTTAATATATATTAAGTTAAGTTACATGTGACTTAATATATATTCGGTGTCAAGTGATTGCAGGAACGTCCATTAATTTTCATTTTCTTTCTTTTAATCCTTAGCCTCCAGCTGTTCAGTAACATTTGTTAAGCGAATAGTCTGTTTGCTGACAGCCTATTTTGTTTCAGACTGAATTTACTTGACCTTTTTTTGTTGTTTAAAATTAACTTATCTTGATATTTTCTTTGTCCTTTCGATTTTATTGTTGTCTTGTCTTTTTTTCCTCGCTTCTAACTTCATTCTTTCTAATCTGCTTTGACTTTTTCCTTTTTTACTTTTATTTTCTTTCTTTCTTTTCTTCCTCCACTTCGTTTTTTTTATTCTTCCTTTTATTTATTTTCTTTCTTTCTTCTATTTTTAACGTTTTCTTTTTCTCTCCATTTTGTTTTTTTCATTTGCTCTTATATCTACTTCTTCGTTTTTTTATCACTTCCCTTTTATTTTTTTGTTTCTTTCTTTTCTATGGTTTTGTTTTCTTTCTCGCTCTATTCTGTAATTTGATTCTTTCTTTCTTTCTTTCTTTCTTTCTTTCTTTATTTATTTATTTATTTATTCTTTTCCTCTACCATAATGTGTTTCTTTCTTTCTTTATCTGCTTTCTTTATTTTTACTTCTATTTTTTTTCTTTTAAAATTTTTTGAATTCATCTGTCTATTTATAATTCTCTTTTTCGTTTTTCTGCCTTAGGTTTTCTTTCTTTCTTTCTTTCTTTCTTTCTTTCTTTTAATTACTTATCCACTTTATGTTTTTCTAGTTTTCTTCCATTTTCATTCTTTTTGTTTTATATATATTTTCCTTTTCTTTATTTATTTTTTGCTTTCTTCATTCTTTTTTTTTCTACCTTTTATTCTTTCTGTTTTTCATTCTTTTTTATTTTATTTAATTTATTTATTTTTTTTTTGGCTGTTTCTTTTTTATTATGCTATCAGTCATTTCTTCCATATTTTATGTTTCTTTCTTTTTCTTTTCTTGTTCTTTTCTTTTTCATTTCTCATTTTTTTTTTTTTACTTTTTCACCACTTTTCCCTTCATAACTGTTTTTGTTTTTCTTTTTTCTAAACATTCCCTTTAACTTTTTCTTTCTTACACCACACATATTTTCTTTTTTTCCTTCTTGCTTACGTTTATCTGATATCATACCTTTCTAATTTAAATCTCTTTCTTTCTTTTTTCTTTCATTCTTTCTTTTCTTTCCAAATGATTACTATATATATTTCAGTCCCTTCTCCCCGTTTCTCTTTCATCATTTTTCTCTGTGTCTCTTTTACGTCTATCATTTTTTCCCCTCTCTTTTCCTTTCTGCCTGGTTGCCAGCTTTTTACCTGTCTATTGTTGTCTCGCTGCTCTCAACAGATGGTTGTGAGAGATAAGAAACTGCCGCGACACCTAGCGGCCAACTAAATGCTACGCGGGGCGTCAGTAATCTATCCCCTTATGAGGCGGGGGCGTTGTGGGTTGACGACGGGAAAAAAAGGGTTGAAGTAAGCGGGAGTAAATTGCCTCGGGTGGTTATAGCAATACTAAGTTCATGATGGCGGGAAAGACGTTGACTGGGGTAGAAGTTACGGGGTGCTGTGTGTTGGGGGAAACTTGTCTGATAATATCTAATTGGATAATTTGTTCGTGGTCCTGACAGTTCGGGAGTCTGGTAGCTCGGCACGTGTCAAATGGATTCGCGTGTCGCTTGGCACAGAGGAGAAGAATAAGTTGGTTGAGAAGGAGAAAAAGCCGAGTCGCCTATTTGATCTACCGCCAAACACCTACATATTTATATACGTACTCAAACATACATATAAAGTGTATACACTGATATATATGGATAATTATATTCGTTATAATATATACGGAAAGTATCCAGCTATTAAATAATAATGAACACAGATTGACGAAGAAAAGATGCCTTAGAATACAGAATACTCCGCTTGGGATCTCCCACTTTCAAATTTTTAGAAACAGTTTACAAAAATCCTATTTCAGGATCGCCATCAGTTGTATCGTCATGTTCTCCTTAATCTCGCCCAACACTTTTTTACAGCGATTTTAGTTTTGGGAGAAACTGGAAATTGCATTAAGGAAACCTGCACCTCAGTGAAACTGAGAGGCCTAGAATACAAAGAAGAAAAACAAAAAACAGATTGAATGTGAATAAGCTACCTTTTGCTCATTTGGAATGCGCTGCTTACAGAATGCAAAATGTCAATTACATTATTGAATGAGTAACGAAATAGGAGAGTTTCTACTCACACACACACAGTTAGGTCTCCTCTGATTGGTTGGTAAGCTATATCGTCTACGTTTCTGATTGTGATAATCAACAATGCATACTTTCTCTAGACCAATAGATAAAGAAGTCCTGAAATGTTTTGGTCTATACCACTTCCTGAAATCAGTATTGGTCATTGAAATAGAAGTTTATGAAATGGGTCGGAATAAGAAAACAGTTAAAATGAACTCCTCACATAAAATACAGGGTGAGATAGATAAAATTGTCTCCATATTATATTTTTAATTTTGCGCATGTGCAATGTTGTTATTTGATGTTGCTAACTGCATAGTATAATAAGATCAGTTGAGCATCGTCTGTGAATAAAGAAAATTTGGAAACGGCATGCTGTACTGCTTGGCATTCGCACCGGAAGCTCTAATACAGACATTTCAGTGTGTTTAGGTGTCAATCTGAGTCTAGCGAAGAGGATTCAGAAAGAATTGGATAATATATCTTGTCAACATTATGACGGTCGGAGTTATTCACTAGTGGTGCAACGTTATGCCTCCATTCAGCACGAAGGCTTACATCAAATGCCTTGGGGAGATAATGATGTAATGGGTCAAGATGGCAACTGCAGGAAGACTCTTAGTCTGGCAACAGGATTCTGCAACATGTCACATGATCAGAACTCAGTCTTGGTTGTCAGACAATTTCGGCTACCAAATCACCCCTTACATCTGGCCACCTAGCTTCCCACACTGCAACCCCCGTCATTATTATATGTGAGGTGCAGTTGAGCGAGAGACGAGCAAAACTCCTTGTAACAACTAAAATTAACTGAAGGCAAGGATTATGACAGCATTCACCAACTTAAACAAGGAGACTGTCCAGAAGAGATCCAGGAGAATCCGAGGTCGTCTGGAGGCTTTGGGTAAAGCAATGGCGAGATTATAGAATAGACATACTCTTTGGTATTTCAAGATATTTTTGTGTAATTTTAGCAAATAAAAGACCTGTTAAGTTGTCAGTATCGTGTTTATTTCTGCATTATTTAAACGACAATTTATCTATCTCACCATATATACACTACAGGCCATAATTATTAGGCCACCCCGTTTAGAAAAAAAGTTATGTATTTCATACTATTTTTAGTATTCATTGCCAAGTGGATAATTCTAAATGAAAAGAGAATGTTTTTTTTTTTGTTTATACTGCACAATAACATGTGCATCAAATGAACTGTTCTGGTGTCCAGTTTTGTGCACTCTTCCCCATGCTAGTCTCTTCTTCTTATTGGCTGGCCAAAGCAAAGGCTTCTTGGGTGCCTTGTAAAATTTTACAAAGTAATAATAACAAAAGAACTATTGTATTTTCCTTTAGAATTATCCATTTGGCAATAAATACTAAAAATAGTATGAAATCATTTTTTTAACTGGGGGGGGGGGGTCTAATAATTGTAGCCGGTAGTATATATATATATATATATATATATATTACGGAAATTAATGATGATTAACGAAACTTGGTTATAAACAACCGGTATTTAAGTAGATATTCTGTTTTTAATTAAACAGTATTATATATTTATATCTACTGGCCTGATTATTTACGATAAATTTTTATTACGAAAATGTGTGTCATTCGGTAAGATTCGAACCTGTGACCCCTATCCACATACGCAAAGCTAACATGTGATCTGGCATGTCTTAAACCTCTCAAGCACTAATGACCATTATATAGGTTATATGGGCTTGATTAAAACCTCGTTTAGACTAATGGACATTCGTGGTCGAGAGGTCTAAGACGTGCCAGATCACATGCTTGGGGTGATATAATAATAAAAAAAAATTTCAGTATATCCTCCATTTTTTTGTACTCATTATTAACTTTTGAATGAGGATGTTTGGAATGCTCGCCCAAGCCAAACCACATGAAGAGCATCCACAGTTTCAAATTAAGATTCATGTTTATAAATATCCTTTGCCATCCATACTCGAACATCCTCGATTGGGTTTAGATCTGGAGTGCACGATGAATGGCTCAAAGGCCGAATGTTTTTTTCCATTAAAAAAAAAAAACTTCTTCGATCTTCGAGCGTTGGGGATTACAGCATTGTCTTGCTAAACAATCCGGTTTTTTTTCCGTATAGACGAAAGCCTTCAGTAATTTACGATGTCTTTCTTAACATGTCAATGTAAATAGCAAATGTTTGGTGACCTTTTATCTCCTGTAACTCAAGAGTTCCATTGTACAAAAATGAACCCCAGAACATAATTGATCCACCTTCACTGTGTATTGTTGATAAAATTTCTTGTGGGATATCTTTTGCATACCTGTAACACTAAAAACTGAGTAATCAAGGTTTTTTTCTTTGTTTTTTCTCGTCTGAAAACAACACTTTTTTCCATTTACCAACATCCCAAGTTTGGTAATTAGAGGCGAGCTGTAAACCGGAGGTCTTATTGACATGGAAGAAGGCGAGGCCTCTGAAGCTGTTTCACGTTCTAAAACCCTTTCTTCTTTAAATGTCGTTGGTTTGTTCGAGGACTGCATTCAGCGTCTGTACTCGCTTTTATCTGATTTTATGTTAGGGTTGAATAAGTGTTCTAACAGAAGACGGAAAGTGCGACACAGAGATCCGAAGGCGGATTGGCATGGTGAAGGAAGCATTCCAGAAGTTAAGTAAAGTATTAAGAAACAGGACAATTTCGTTAGAAACAAAGTGGAGAGTACTGAATTTTTATGTGATGTCGGTTCTTCAATATGGCAGTGAATGTTGGACAATATTTTCGAAGATGAAGGAAAAACTTGAAGCAGTTGAAATGTGGTTCTACAGAAGGATGCTGAGGATATAATGGACCGAGCATGTGAGCAATGACGAGGTTTTGGAAATGATGGAGACGAAAAGGAAATTAATACTGAGCATCAGGAAGAGACAACTAAAGTTCCTGGGACATGCAATGAGGAAGGAGGGCTTGGAGAACCTGATACTAACAGGCCAGATAGAGGGGAAAAGAGACAGGAGAAAGCAGCGGATAACATATTTGAAGGACCTGATCAGATGGATGACGGAACGGGGGTTGCATGTTGCAACAGGAGAAAGCGTGCTAAGAGCCACCAGGGATAGGGAGATTTAGAAAGCCATGATCGCCTACGTCCTGAAAGGACATGGCACATAAAAGAAGAAGAAGAACTCTTAACTTCTCGTCTATTGCGTCTGTCTAGAGATGGTGAGATTTTTTAGAGGCATACACATATACATTACTTTTTGTTCTATAAACAATCAGTCAGTTAAGTTACATACGTGATACACGATTGGGAGATCATGTCTCTTTAGAGACATGACTGACTGGGCAGAAGATTGTCCCGCCATTATTTTCTGAGGTAGACTAGTTGTCAGCCAAGGCTATAGAACCCAATCTGTCCTGTTATTTAACCCATAATTGGCGGGAAGAGAAGGATTAATACCTTTCCCATAGTAGTGAGTAAGTGAATGCAAGGAATTCAATTGGAATTTGAACTCGGCTCCCTGAGTTCTCGTTCCGAGTTGATACCCACTGCACCACAACGCACATCCCAGAAACAATAGTTAGCCCTATTATTGTTTTCAGAACAAAAGCAAATTACGAAATGGAAGATCAGAAATAATGTCCAGATGGAGACACACCAAAAAATGAATCATAGGATCATACAGACCTGGATAAAAGTGTTGTAAGATCCTTAAGTGACTCCTTAATAATTTTAAAATTGCGATTGTTTAAAACTTCCATTGGCGCGTTCATAAAACTCCCTGTTGTACGTTTGAACATCGGTTATTATAAATCGCCTAAAGATACCGAAAGGTTGAAACATAAATTGCAGAAATAACTTGTTTTCAAATTAAAAATATTCAAAAGCTCTACAATATATATGTATTGAGCACTTTCTCATTTAATTATGAACGAAAACTGATTAAAAATAATTGTATATATATATATATATATATATATATATATATATATATATATATATATATATACGTGTGTGTGTGTATCTTCAGGCGTTAGTAGCAATGTACTATAGTAAATTGTTGATATAGGGTTGCACTAGCAGAGAGTACACACACACACACACACACATATATATATATATATATATATATATATATATACATCGCAGGCTGGTGTGCATGTTCATAAACAAAAGTTTATTTTCTGCCTTGTTTAAAAAGCGCAAACTTGTTTTTATACTAATGGTTCAAGTTTTTAACCGCGCACCTTTTGCTGAGACGTGACCTACCTGGCCCAACTGCAATCTACCTGGGAGGTAACATCTGTTTTTAATAACCGTATTTGTGATCTGGGCTACACGAAAAAAATGGCAATAGGCCTAATTACTATAAGCAGTCGCTTGCAAACAAAGATATTCGCATGCGGGTTTTGAATACGCATGTATTTTGGTTGGAAGCCTGTCGTTCAACAAGCTAGTCTTGGTGTTGTGTAATGTGTCCATCATCAATAGCTGAGCCTAAACAAAACTAAAAAAAACGATTCTGATTCAAGCATGGTGTGTATTAAAACTTGACATGTTTACTGAGAATCTAATTCGAAATGAAAAAGGAAAATAAGCCCCTGCCACACTAAACTACTGCTAGAAAGGCCCTATTCTCTCCAGTCTGTAAACCAAGTTTATATATATATATATTTGCAATTTTATTACTATTAAAGCTCAATTTCAGTTTCTTTTCTCTCGCTTCTCGCTTGAGGAACTCTCTTCCGGCTTCAGGTTTTCCAGATAACTTTATTTAAGCTGCAAAAAATTAAATGTGATGTCAATCACTATCTACTGTCCTAATTACACTTCCTCTGTTCTCGTCTCCTAGCAATTGTTCGTGTCTCCAACTTTTACACACCCTGTAGCCACTTTATATCTCAGTAATTTTAATGCCTTGTGTTGGATGAACTTAAAAAAGTAAACAACGTGTTTTTAAAATAAGCTGATTGAAATGCTTTTTGCCTCGGAAAGCCCATTTATCCATAATGGGTCGTCTTCAGAGCGTTGGCCAATTATTTCTCATAGTATTTGATAGGCAGACTGAAAGTAAAGTACACACAAACCAAAGGAAGACTAGAAAAAGAATACTATGGTTTTTACTTTCACAGTAGTCACATTGCTTAAAATAAAAAGGAAGCCTATCAAAAGAAATAAGCAATGTACAGATCGATCAACACTGTAACATTCAACAATTTTTTAAAGATTATGTAATCTTAAAAGTTTTTTTTTCTTTTGTTCTGTGGGCCTGTTTAAGTTTCTGTAATTCTCTATTGGCTGTAATTGCATTTTGGTCATTAAAGAATTTCATCGACCTATCACTGTCACTTCCACAGAAAGATATATAGATGGAGCGAACAAGCAAAAAAAAAAAAAAAAAAAAAAATTAAAAAATGAACAACAGAAAAAAAAATACACTCAGAATCAGGAAAAGAAATCTGAAATTCCTTGGAAAAAGAAGGAAAGAGGACCAGGAAAACAAAACACTCACGGAGCATATTGAGGACAAGAGAGAAGGTAGCAAACCACTTACCGGATGAGCTTGGGTGAATGAATAGAGAAACGGATGGTAGCCTTACAAAGAAAGAAATCCGCTAAGAGTTACACAAGATAGGAAGTTGTGAAAGGCATTATCGCCTATACCGTAAAGGGTAACGACACATAGAAGAATCGTTGCTATAATATTTTGCTGATTATTCACCATTTACTGTTAAATCCTGAATTTAAAAAAAATGTTAAGTTGAAATGAAAGAGTAACTTGGAAAATTCACAAAATTCATTTGCTTTTAGAACTAAAGACCGTGAGTGAGCTTGGAATAAATGGGTATGTTGGAATCAACAAAGAATATGGGAAAAAAATGGAAAATAAAATAAACATGGTGTCTGACATAACATTGTTGTACAAATGTAGTACGAGGCCGAAATTGGGGATAGGAAAGGCTGGTCATCATCTGTCCTAGTTTAACTTAGCTATTCACTTTCGTCGACCCTGACACACTTACAATAAACCTTACACCATAATACCACATTTTAACTTACCATTCTTACCACGTCCACCATAATACCTCAGATGCTCTATGTAGTCCTACTTAACTCCCATATGTACAATTTTCAGTGGAGGGCATGGGCAGAAAAATAACATTTAAAATTTCCCAAATGTTTATATACAATGCAATACAATATATACAAGAAACTAAATAAAATCGTATTAGTAATAAACGCCCCACACTACACTAATATTGTGACAGCAAAATCAGTTACCAGGACGAAATATAATGCGCGGCTTTAGGAATTTAATAATTACCACTTATCCAATCAGCAATCACTCACACATTTAAACACCATAGCAAAAACGAAAAGCACACTTGAAAAATAACAAAAGACGCCACGCATCCACCGGAGAACTAACATTCCTGAACACCTAAAGTGGGAAGCGGTGGAGGATTGTTTGACATAACAACGGATACTTAAAAAATATATTTGTTAATATCCAGACAGACAAGTCTATTTCGAATTCGAGGGTCGTTAATGTTTTTTCACTATGTCCATCAATATATTCTGGTTTGGATCTTTTTTTCAATGCTTTTCGTTTTGTGCTATTTCATGCCAACCATTCTACACTCGCTCCAGATAGGATAGTATTCTTGCAAAAAATAATACTCTCCAAAGTTAATTTCCTCCCATGATTTCTTGATTCAGTCAATCAGTTAAGTGCCATACGTGACACACGCTTGGGCGATCATGTCTCGAAACAGACATGACTGACTGGGCAGAAGATTATCCCGTGGTAGATTGCCATTACTTTCTGCGGTAGACTGGTTGCCAGCCAAGGCTATAGAACCCAATCTGTCCAGTTATTTGACCCATAACTGGAGGGAAGAGACGGATTAATATCTTTCCCAAGGGTATTTGAGCGTAAGTGAATGCAAGGAAATTCAACTGGAATTCGAACTCGGCTCCCCGATTTCTTGTTCCGAACAAATATCCACTGCACCACACCCTTCTTGATTAGGCTGGTTGATTTTTCGACACGATCTATATTGCGGTGTAATGTATTTCGACTCGGAATAAGAAATCGGATGAGCCGAGTTCGAATTCCAGCCTAATTCGTTTCATTCACTTATGCATAAATACTCTTGGGAAAGGTAATGGTCCACCTTTTCTCCCTCAAGCTATGGGTTAAATCGCAAGACAGATTGAATTCTATAGCTTTTGGTTGGCAACTAGTCTTCCGCAGAAAGTAATGGCAAGCTATTGTGGAAAAGTTTTCTGCCTAATTAGTTATATCTCGAAAGAGAGACATGATCGCCCAACTGACTAATCTTTCTTCTAATAGTAAAGAATAACTCTCTACGCAGTAGCTATGCTGAACTACATTGGCTCAGCTAACCCTAACCCCAACATCGAGACACATTTCCGAATTTGACCAAACATCAGAATTTGGTGTGTGTAGAGGGTGTCTTTTGAATCGGACCGGACATTTTTCAGTGTCAGGTTGTTGTAATAATGTTTTACTTTTTGTATTAGGTGAAGGAGAATGATAAATAAGATAAAAGAAGTACTAGTCAAATATTAATAATGGCTGACTATGCTTGATTTAATAAAAATTGAAGATAATATAATGAATAAGAAAAGTTGTTATTATATTAGGCGATTAATATTAGGCGATTAATAGAGATCAACAGATAATGAACATCTGTTTATTTAGTGGAAGGCCGAAACTCCAGATAAACTCACAAAAATACGTGCATACACGCACGTACAAATAAATATGCAAGTGTTCAGAGTAGTTAATTGGATCCTCACCGAGTAAAAAATACTTCTGGCTTTGTATCGAGTCTCACTCAGTGAAGTGCCAAAAATAGAGATAAAAGTCAGTCAGTTAAATGCCATACGTGATACACACTTGGGCGATCATGTCTCTTTAGAGACGTGACTGACTGGGCAGAATATTTTCCTGCAGTAGGTCGGCATTACTTTCTGCCGTAGACTGGTTGCCAACCAGAGCTATAAAATCCAGTCTATTCTGCTATTTAACCCATAGCTGGAGGACGGATTAATACCTTTCTCAAGGGTATTTGCGCGCGTAAGTGAATGCAAAGAATTCATCTGGAATTCGAACTCGGTTCTTCGATTTCTCATTTCAACCCGATATCCACTGCACCACAACACACAGAGATAAGAGTAGATTTTTTTTATTTTAAACTTTCTGTTAAGCGTTCTGAAAGTTTCTGTCATGCTTTCTAAAAAAAAACTTTGGAAAATCAGTTGATATGAAACGCCTGAAAATACAAAAAATTTGAAACGAAGGTTTCGTAACCGGTTGAATTCTGAATATATATATATATATATTTTCCAGACATATGCTATTAAATATAAGAGACAATGAATGTCTATTATGTTTAATCATGAGCCGTTCTAAACGTCGTATTTTTGCTTTAATTTCGGTTGAAAATAAAGACAAAAATTCTCCAACATTTGGATAATTATTTATTGGTTTTCTTCTAAGCTTTCGGCTCACATGAGCCATCTTCAGAGAGGTAGTTTAAACTGAAATATTATAAAATCCACCATCACCGACGATTTTATTTTGTGTTGACATAAAACTCCGCTTGGCAACGGCAATAGTTACCAAAAATAATAAACGCAGTTCTTAAGTTTGCGATGCGGTTTTATGACGTCACACCGCGGGATAGCGCGAAATGACAACAAAACCATCTAGTCAAATGCAATGTAATATGTTATTTCCTGTTTTAAAGTTGATTTTATTGAGTGTTGGTTGTTTTGATTTGATGTACATGGCCTCCAATATCTACAGGTTCCTCTTACTGTGTGTATGAGTAAGGATCACCGTATTGTTGACCAAAATCTGTCTGATATTACCTACATGTTTATGTTTTTCAGAGAAATGTTGTTTAATAGTACTCTGATCAGAAAGATGACATGTAAGTCTACGGGAGAGCGTGGTTGTGGTAAAACCAATATATGTACTAGGTTTTTGAGTAGTATCAGAGATGCAATCTCTGAATGGGCATGTAAATTGGTACACTACATTGGTTTTTTGTAAAGAATTTAGTTTAGTGCCTGTTGGGTTATTATAGACTATGAGGTCAATTATATATTATAAAAAGTTTAAAACAATTGACCTCATAGTCTATAATAATAATTGTGTAGAGAAGTACATTTCACTCTAATATGGGACTGATATTTTTACGCATGTACTCTTCGTATTAGATAGATATAAGTTAGATTCTTTAAGAATGGATTCAAAAAAAGATGACAATGTAATCTAATGTTTTAGGAGAATGTTTGCAGTTAGTAATTAACTAGCAGTATAGCCCGGCGTTGCTCGGGTATAATGAAAGCTTTATAACTAATCCATGGTCCTGGAGCTCAGACTCGGCCTAAAGAATATTTGTGTGAAGTTTGGTGAGAATCGGATAAAAATTGTGGATTTGTATAGAGGACATATAGACACATAAACAGACAGAAACACACACAAATATTTTGCCTTTTATATATATATATTAGCGATTTTCTGCACTATTGTAAGAACTGCAAGTTTGAAACTTCTGAATATCGTTTCTTATGTCTTTGTCTATACTCCTTCTATAAAAAAAATAAAATAAAATAAAAAACGTGGCTTCTATTTCAAATACTAGTATCCACTAAAATAATGTTTAGAGTAATAGAAATATATATTTACTGGCAGTATAGCCCGGCGATGCTCGAGTGTAATGAAAACTTTAAAACTAATCCATGGTCCTGGAGCTCAGACTCTTTGGACGTTGGCACGAAAGACTAAAAAGCAATAGTTGTTTCCAGTTAAAGCGAAACCGTAGACAGAAAGAAAAATGAATGGATATAAGTCAAATTTTGATTTCCTGGTGTCGATATCAAATTTTCTGCACTATTATAAGAACTGCAAACTTGTAACTTTTGAATATCGTTTCTTATGTCTTTGTCTATGGGTGTATCAAATTTGATTAAAATCGGACCACTCCTTCTATAACCCGATTTTTTCAATTATCGATTTTCGATATTTATCGGGGGTACCTCGACACAAAATCTAGCTAAGAACACTCGCAGACGCTTATAGTACAACTGTGTAAATTTTCAAGAAAATCGGTTCAGCCGTTTCGGAGTCTATAGGTAACGGACGCACATACACACACACATACCTACACACACACACACAAAGTTCCATTTATAAATAAGTTTAGATTAGGGTGGCATTATTGAAATCAATGTTCAGTATCGTTTCTAGGCAATACAAAAAATACAGACATACAGGCAGATAAACAGACACACATACAAACATCTTGCCTTATATGTATATTATCGATTTTCTGTGCTATTGTAAGAACTGCAACCTTGTAACTTCTGAATATCGTTTCTTATGTCTTTGTCTATGAGTGTATCAAATTTGATTAAAATCGGTTCACTCCTTTTATAACCCGATTTTTTCGATTATCATTGGGGGTACTGTGACACAAAACCTAGCTAAGAACACTCGCAAATGCTTATAGTACAACTGTGTAAATTTTCAAGAAAATCGATTCAGCCGTTTCGAAGTCTATCGGTAACGGACACACACAGACACACACATATACACACACAGAGACAAGGTTCCATTTATAAATAAGTTTAGATTAGGTGGCATTATTAAAATCAAAGTTATATTCAGTATCGTTCCTAGGCAATACGAGTTAGACCGTTTGCTTAAACTCAAATCTTTCTTGCGTTTGTAGATGCGACGCTTTTATGACATCGCTCCAATTAACTTTTTTGTATGTTATTGTAAACAATTTAAATAAACCATATATATGTGTGTGTGTGTGTGTGTGTGTGTGTGTGTGTGTGTGTGTGTGTGTGTATTCTTTATAGAATCTGAAACGGCAAATACAAAACTATTAACTTTTTTAATATTCAAATTTCAGGTTGCTTCGGGTCATTTGGATTAGTGTATTTATGTCAAATATTTACAAGTTTAGTTTAGTATAACATAAGAAGAACTGAAAAAGCAATGAAAGTGGAAAAATTATATTGCTTCAATTTTTCAAGTTGAGCAGGCCGACTTCATTCCGTTTATCAACGGAAGTATAAAAACAAAGTTACCCAAAAAAGAATCACTGGCAACAGGACCGAGATCTCATCTCATCTCATCTCATCTCTCTCTCTCTCTCTCTCTCACACACACACACACACACACACATATATATATATATATATAAATATATATGTATGTGTGTGCGTGCGTGTGTGTGTGCAAACATTTGTCACAAATCCCTGCGCCATTTCTAATCACGCTCATATTATAGTCGATAAACGGCAGTACTCTACCATTTCAGCTGTAAAAATGATTAAATCCCTTAAAGGCTTTTCACATCAAAAGACGAACTATAACGATTAATTAAATTTGTTTCCATCCATCTTCAAACAAATTATTCTTCTGTAGTACCACGTCTATGTTGCCTCAAGTCTCTTTTTCACCTGTAAGAAGATTGTCTAACATTCAATGCAATACAAGAGGACAAATATTACATTACTGTTTAGCTATCTTCTTTGGTTCTAACAGAAATTTCATGTTTCTTAAGTCATTTTTATTTTATTTTTTATTTATTTATGTATTTATTTTCTATTGTAATACGTCTTCGGATTTCGGTGTCACATTGTCTGGCAAATTAGAGATTTAGAAATATTGTTTAGTTGTTTTATATGCAAATTCTACGATTTACTTTTATCTATATTTCCAGTTTAAGCACTTATTCACTCGATCGCCCACATGCACACAGTTCAATCCTGTTTTTTGTCTGCTGTATAAGGATTTTCATTCAAGTTAAATGTTACAATAAATAAGTAACTTACTCATTAGGCCTTTGTTAGAATAGTGTGTTTAATTCACGCGGAAGGTTGCACTAGGGTCCCACCGTACCGGACGAAACTAATCATAACAAAGGGGCCTCTTAGGGTGTCTGGGTTAATTGCTTCGCACCAACGGTGACACGTGTCAATCCACGAGTTAAAGTAAAAGCAAGTATTTCCAGTGATGACTTCAAATTACGAAGTTTCATGAAGATGAACGCAATCTTATATATATATAACAATATTAATAGTAACAAAAATAATTCTGCTAATACTAGTAATTGATAAACTATATTTAAGTTCGTCTTGAAAAACCCACCGAGAACGACCTCTGAGAGAAAAGGAGGGGAAGTAAAAAAAGAAACAAACGAAGTACATGGACAAAAGTGAAATACTCGTAGAAAAGAAAAAACCCCAAGACGAAAACCCTAACACTAAAGTGCTCAATACGAAAGTAGAGCAACAAAGATAGAAAATCTAAGTGAGAGCCAACAAGTGAGAGCTCACTTAGATTTTATATATATATATATATATATATATATATATATATATATATATATATATAGTGATGATCATCCACGTATACTGTCTTAATATGTATAGGAAAGAATATTAATAAAAAGTTTTGAATTTAAAAATGTACTTTTTTTTAACAGTATTTGTTTATTTTTATTATATTTTATATTTCAGACCGCCCTCGGTCCTTCATCAGAAACAATTGTTCAAAAAAAAGTACATTTTTAAATTCAAAACTTTTTATTAATATTCTTTC
>JBBBDQ010001241.1:220000-337500 GCA_037127315.1 Ascarosepion bandense | reverse complement strand
GGTAGGTGGGTGTGTAAATAATTATCACTGCGTAAAGTGCAATCGGTGAGCAAAGTTCAAATTCCTTCCGAAGTTGTTGCATTCACTTTCATACATGTACATTGCTAAAAGCTTTTCCCCATCACCTATGGATTGGATAGCATTAGATCCTACACTGTAGCTTGGTTAACAACCAATCTAGGTTAATGACAACTCTGTATTCAAAACAGGTTAGGCGTGGGGCTAGCAACAACACTTCTTAAAACATAGGACAGCATCACGTCGGGTAGACTTTATAGATTCATGAAGTAGAGGTATATACGTAAATAAATCATTAAATCCGTAGACTAATGATGAAAGAAAATTATTTTGCACTATAAATAGGTACTTTTAAACATAATCTCTTTCTATTGTAAATGCATTTGTTAAGTATTAATCCCATATGCAGTAAACTATTGAGATAAAAATTCTGCTAATAACTCCGTTTCAGGCAACAAACACTTTGATATTTATATATATAGCGAAAGAGAGAAAGAGAGAGAAACCTTTGTTAGACTGACTCGGCCATGAAGGGCGACGCCGATCACGTAATACCGAATAGTACCTTTAGGTGCAAATCACTCTCGTCAAAGATTCTGTGCATATCGACGCGGTGTAATGGTTAACAAGTTTGTTTCACTAAAACCTATTACAACTGAGTAGCGAGTTCAATCCTCACTGGGTACCCCATACTTTCGGCCTTGTACCACATTTAAGCGGCGCTTAGAAAATCAACTTTCTTTGACGCGTTGACGTGGTATAATGGTTAGCAAGCTTGTCTTGTTAAAATCATTACAATTGAGTAGTGAGTTCTATCCTCATTGGGTACTCCAGATTAGAGCCTTTTGTCACATCTAAGCGGCGCCTAGAAAATCGTCATTCTCGTCACAAATTCCCGGATGTTCATGTCTGTTTTGTTTCTTATAAAAATGTAAACAAACAATTTCTAAAGACTGAACTTTTTTATTATTATTCATTTTAATGATAAACTTTTCCCAATTAAGAATGATCTTTCTATTTCCTTTACAAGAACATGATTGCCAAAAAGCGTGTCTGGTGCTCAAAATTATCTACATTTCATATGACTTTTCATTTTTTTTTCAATTGGAGTAGATAGACTAAACTATCGCCCGGTTCACACTCCACCCAAGTCTATTCTACAGGTGTAGAGGCTCATCCCTTGTTCCCTGTTCAGGATGTGGTTTCCGGCGTTCTCTTTTCCAATCTTTTCACTTTTCTTTTTTTTGTTTCTTTTTCATTTTTTTTTTTTTGTCAATTGGAGTAGATAGACTAAACTATCGCCCGGTTCACACTCCACCCACTTCTATTGAACAGGTGTAGAGGCTCATCCCTTGTTCCCTGTTCAGGATGTGGTTTCCGGCTTTCTCTTTTCCAATCTTTTCACTCTTACGTAGCCCCCTGCGCATCAGTGGCGTTTTCGCCTTGCTTGATGTGATATGATTTTTAAAAAAATCACTACACGCATTATCAAAGTTTCCAACAGTCTAACAACGATTAGTGGTTTTCTGTATTTGTTATTTTGGTTATATAGTGTTTTACTTCTCAAAACTGTAGTTTGAAAGCAAATGAGCAAATTCAGAATAATTGTTAGAATATTAAACTGTTTACTTTTTTTTTCATTTAGGAACGCGTAAGCAGAAGCGAGCAATAGGCCTCAGCTATTTAAACGTTTGTTCTTACACTTACACTGCACCTGCAAGTGTAGCGCCAGTTGACTGTTACGGCTGAACCCCTGGGTATTTCTTTGTTTCGGGTCAGTCCAGAATAGGTCGGGTTGTGCGCTAAAATTGCCGTCTGACCTCCATTGTTTCCGTACAAAAGACATAAACCTCGGATTTGGTTACTGGGAATGAGGGCAGGTGGCCAAGTTTTGCCGGAAATCGGCTGATGGAAAAACCTACCTGTTGTCAAGGAAAGCCTGTTTATAAATGATATCTTTTTATATTAACACTTCAACGTTGTTCGCTTTCTTTTTATTTAACATTCTCTCCTTCGTATTTTCTTTGGCACGCACCCCAAAACAGGTGCGTGTATGTAAAAGAGAGAAAGAGAGAGAGAGAGAGAGAGACTAAAAGGTAAAGAGGGAATGAGTCAAAGAACAGATAAAAGGACACACACGGCTACAAGTATATTCGAAAGCGTCTTATTAAATATGACTGTGAAGGTTTTTCTTTATGATTTTTTGGGATTTTTTTTTAATTACAGGATTGAGGTCAGAACTTTTAAATGAAAATCAATAAATGCAGGCTGCAATGAATGGATTGTCATCTAAATTACAAAAAAAAAAAAAAAAAAAAGAAAGCCGACATCTAATTTTAACAGGTATATTTAGGTATATTTACCAAAATTAAACAATAAGCTTGAAAAACTAAGGAGTAAATTTATTTAATAAAATCGCTATTGGTATCAACCACGGCCTCCAGACGACTTCATAATCTCTTGTAACTCTTCCAGACGGTTTCCTTGTTTAAATTAGTCAATGCTGCAATAATCCCTGCCTTCAGTTCATCTTTGATGTGACATGGAGATTTGTTGCTCTTTTGCTCAACTGCGCTCCGTATATAATAATCAAGGAGGTTAAAGTCTGGGGAGTTAGGTGGCCAGATGTAAGGGGTGATCTGCGCGCTGCAATTGTCAGACAGCCATAACTGTGTTCTCCTGCTTGTGTCACATGGTGCAGAATCCTGTTGCCACATATAGGATTTTCCAGCAGCTACCCTTTGGACCTAGAGAAGCACACCTTTTTATCCCAGGGAAGTACTACCGCCGAAAGGCACTTGATTTAGATCTCCGTGTTCAGTCTGCCCTGTTTGGAAGATGAAGGTAGTATAACGTCACCACCACTAGTGATCACTACAAACAACATCGTAATCACCATTACACTCATCGATCTATTTCAAAATCTTTTGGACTGTCCTTAAATTGACACTCAAACACTCTGAAATATTCCGGCGCGAATGCCAAGAAGTACAGCACGTGGTTTCGAATAAAAAATCAAGAACAAAGAACGCACGTGGGCGAAATCAAAAATATTATATAACGACAATTTACCCATCGCACCTTGTACATATTTCTTTCGGGCTTCCTTCTTATATAAACACACCATCATAGATGCTTTTCTAAGCACCGCTTAGAAGTAGCACAAGGCTGAAAGTATGGGCTACCCAGTGAGGATTGAACTCACTACTCATTTGTAATCGGCTCTAGCAAGGCAAGCTTGCTAACCGTTACACCACGCCGAGGTCCCCAATCATATATACATCGATAGATGGACAGTCGCATCAGTAGAAACTTTAAAAGTATACACTATTGTGAAAAATATTTTATTCTATTTTTAGACATATAACTTACATACTTGTAGGAGGATGTATTACCCCTTTTAATGGATCTGTCTGGAATACATATATTCAGGAAAACTCTGCTTGTATTCAGAGTTCATTAAATCTTATATTTAAGCCAATACGAATTGTCTCTAACAATTCTACTGCAATTTAATGAAATCTTGTCGTTAACCATTTTGATAAGGGCTAATCTAGTGTTCAGAGAAACTTCTGAAGCCAAACTAGAATATCATCTCTGGATAAGAACTTTCATGAACTTCTTAAATACCTACTTCGACGAAAGTTTTAAGAGGCTCATCCCTTGTTCCCTGTTTAGGATGTGATTTCCGACTTTCTCTTTTCCAATCTTTTCACTTTTCCTTTTTTTTCTTCTTTTCAATTGGAGTAGATAGACTGAACTATCGCCCGGTTCACACTCCACCCACGTCTATTGAACAGGTGTAGAGGCTAATCCCTTGTTCCCTGTTTAGAATGTGGTTTCCGGCTTTCTCTTTTCCAATCATTTCACTCTTACGTAGCCCCCTGCACACCAGTGGCCTTATGGCCTTGTCCGGGATGATATTAAAAAAAAAAAGAAAAAAAAAGCTGCATTACCTCACGAAATATGTCTCAGTACGGATTTTCGAGTATTTCGCAGACGCACCTTACTTCGAAGAGGCTTTAATGACACTGGACAGGATCGACATAAAAGAAATGAAATGATCTCGAGTCACTTACATCAACTGTTCTCTTATTCATTTGACGGATTCTTTAAAGCCTTAGTAAAACTATATAAAAACTGTTCATTTTCTTCGGTATCAGTGGAACAATATCAAGCCGAATTGATACGTGATGACTTCATAAACAGGTTTCGGACCAAATATTCGACAAAGAATATTCGAAAATAGCACCTTAAAGTTGCAGGTCTATAACCAGGCAAGAATACTGAATTTAGCAAAACAAAATACTAAAAAATGCGATACAAATGCAGTAAAGTCAGAGACCTCTTCACCTACTTTGAACCCACCTAGGATGAAAAAATAGGATCTCCTTAAAACAGCAATAATAAAACGTACTTTTTTTTTCTGCGGACGCAAGAGACATTTAAGGTGATCATGCTCTACTAGAAGAGACAAATACTATACATGCGGAAAATAGGTACTTGAGCTAAAGGTTAACGCGAAAATAACCAACAAAATCAAAAATGAGAATATAGCCAAGTGGAGCTCTCGTGTTACTTGTTCGACGTAACATACCGCCCCAGTAAAAAAAAAACAAAAAAACACAGCTGTGGACGCCCTCTCTCTTGTAAATAGCTGGGCTGCTAGCAAAGAAAAATTAATTTGAGATTACAGAGAGAGTTGTACCATCCAGTTGTTACACACATGTTTCACATGACGAAAATCAGTAACCTCCACTCAGTCAGTTACATAAGTGCCATACGTGATACACGTTTTGGGCGATCATGTCTCGAAAGAGATATGACTGACCGGGCATAAGATTATCCCACAGTAAGTTGCCATTGCTTTCTGCGGAAGACTGGTTGCCATCCAAGGCTATAGATCCAATTCTGTCCTGCTATTTAACCCATAACCGGAAGGAAGAGACGGATTAATACCTTTCTCAAAGGTATTTGTGCGTAAGTGAATGCCATGAATTGGAATTCGAACTCGGCTTTCCGATTTGTCGTTCCAAGTCGATATCCACTACACCACAACGCACATCTACTCAGTAGAGGACATAAAAGACATTACCAACCCAGGTATGATTTGCGCTGAAAATAAATCCAGGTTCTACCGTTCTAATACCAGCAAGGTCATAAAAGCCACGCAACCCTACAGTAGAATCGTATTGCAATTTAAAGGCCCGCTGTCATCAAAATCTCTCAACAAATACATGTTGACAGTAACTGATGAATATTCGAGGTTTCCTTTCGCGATACTCTACCCACATATTTTCTATACAACAGTCATACAATCACTTTGCTCAGATTTTGCTATCTTCAGGCTACCTGCGTATATTCATTCGGATAGAGGGTTATTTATGTCCTAATGAGTACAACGATTCTTACAAGAGCAAGGATTAGCCGTAAGTAGAGCAACACCATATAACCCGCAAGGAAATGGCGAGAGGTACAATGGAATAATCTGGAAAACTGTTGAAAAAGAAACAGTTGAAGAAAGCGAAAAGAAAGGTCTACATATAAGCTACAAGAAAACTGGATGCACAGTCATCAGTAAAAAGAGGAGCCCAAAATGCTAACTACAGGCCAATAATACTAAAATGAAGCAGGTAAAGAAATTTAAATACTTGAGAAGTGTTCTAACAAAAGATAGCAAGTGTGAAAGTGAGATCCAAAGGCGTATGGCCAAGGACGCATTCCAGAATCTGAGTAGAGTATTAAACAACATGAAAATTTCGCTGGAAACAAAGAAGAGAATACTGAATTGTTATGTGATGTCTGACCTTCAGTATGGCAGCGAATGTTGGACAATCTCATCAAAGATGAAAAGGAAGACTAGAAGCAACCGAAATGTGGCTCTGCAGAAGGATGCTTAGGGTACCAAGGACCGAGTATGTGAGGTTTTGGAGAGGATGGAAACGATAAAGGAACTTATACTTAACATCAGGAAATAACAACTGAAGTTTATAGAAAAATGAGGAAGGAGGACTTGGAGAATCTAATACTCACGGGACGGATAGAGGGTAGAAGAAACAGGGGCACGCAAGATGTGATATAATTGATGGAGATCAGATGGTGGAGCAGGATTTGGAAGAGGTAACAGAAGAAGGGATGTTAAGAGCTACAAGGGATAGAGAGATGCGGAAGGCCATGATTGCCTATGCCCTGAAGGGACACGGCACATGAAGAAGATAAAAGGGCAATTTTAGAGAATTGGGAAGAATTGCTCCCAGAAGTCCTACATGCTATTAGAACACTGCTATGCAGAGCCACTAATGCAACGCCCAGTGAACGATTCCTACCGTTTCCAACAAGTTCGATTGGAATATCTCTACCTTCTTGGCTCTCGAAGCCGGGAATGATATAACTAGCACACGTGACTGAATAAAAACGAAACACTGATGTATCAGGTAGAGCTATAAGATGCCAACCCCCAGTGTACGTGTCTGTTGCCCGGAAGGACAGAAAGCCACAATAATATATGTTTTTTGCTTTTTCTTAATTGGTGTAGGATATGTTGGTGGTTAATTGCTTAAGAAAACAAAGATAAACAGGTAATAGAACATTCATCAAGCAAAAGACAAACACTCACACACAAAGATATAAAATTTCACCAAACTTCATATAAAAACGGAAAAATAGGAAACAGCAGCAGAAAGCAAATGAACCTGAAGAGTGAAAACGTTGCAATGATACCCTCACGAAACTTCGAGGTCGTCATGACTAAAACAAAACTCCTCAGCTAATTATATTAATGTTCTATTTTTATCTTGACAAAATGATTTTCGATCAGTAAACTATTGGAAAAGCATATATTTTGACACTAAAATGATTACAATCATTATATATATATGAGAGAGAGAGAGGAATGGTGATTTTCATGTTTGTTTGTGCTGGTAGATGTTAGCCACACTGTTAAAAGAAAAAAAACTATCAGACCATCAACTTAAACATAAGTATAATAGCGTTTAGAATGGTAAGTAATAATGTTGGATTAAAATTAAATTCCGATATTTCCTTAGAAATAACGCACACAAAGACACATACGCGCATGCGCGCGCTTTCGGCTATTCTTATAGCCTTTATAAAGGATGCTTTATATTTATAATTCTAATTGAATGTAGAAATTTTTACGTATTTAGCTACAGTTATGGGAATTTATTTTTATTTTCCAGTAGTTTGTCAGTCGTCATTAAATAAACTTATACATTTACGGATGTGCGTTGTGGTGCAGTGATGAATTAAGGCTCGGAATGAGCACTCGAAGAGACGAGTTCGAATTCTACTCGAATTCGTTGCATTCACTTACGCGCAAATATCCTTATCCTCTTCTCCCTCCAGCCATGGGTTGAATAACAGGCCGGTTTTTCTGTAGCCTTGATTGGCAAACAGTCTACCTCAGAAAGAAGTGGCATCCTGCTTTGGAAAAATCTTCTGACTTATCAGTCATGTCCCGAAAGAGACATGATCGCCGAAGCGTGTATCACGTATGGCATTTAACTAACTGACATTTCTCCAAGAAATATGAATGTTTGCTTCTATAGAACATCAATATCATTTTTAAAATTTTCACCCCCGTCGTAGCTTCTACATTTAGAAATCTATTGAGAAAGATGTTGAAATTTTCACAGAAGTTTCGTTTTTTTTTTTAATCATATCACCCCGAGCAAGGTGGTAACGCCACTGATTTGCAGGGGGCTAGGTAAGAGTGAAACCACATCCTAAACAGGAGACAAGGGATGAGCCTCTACACGTGTTCAATAGACGAGGGTGGTGTGTGAACCGGGCGATAGTTTAGTCTATCTACTCCAATTGAAAAAAAGAAAAGTGAAAAGGTTGGAAGAGAGAAAGCCGGAAACCACATCCTAAACAGGGAACAAGGGATGAGCCTATACACCTGTTCAATAGACGTGGGTGGAGTGTGAACCGGGCGATAGTTTAGTCAATCTACTCCAATTGAAAAAAAGAAAAAAAGAAAAGAGTGAAAAGGTTGGAAGAGAGAAAGCCGGAAACCACATCCTAAACAGGGAACAAGGGATGAGCCTCTACACCTGTTTGTATGTTTATTGACATTTCAAAATGTTGTTTAATGAGTTGATCTGCTATTAAAATACATTGCAACAACATAAATACGAAATAAAATTTTGAAGTAGAACTGATTGAAATTTTCATAAATTCGCGATTAACTATCCGTACGTGAGCAATTTTATATGGGAGATTATCTGTTTGGGGGGAGCGTGTTTAACGTAAACAGTTTTCAATTAAGAAAATATGTTTGGAGCATGTTTGTGAGTGAGCGCACGCCAAATTACATTAACTATACACACGCACATATAACATACGGATCATTGCGACAGCAATGAATTTGATCTTATGTATTTTCACTTGAAGGAAAATATATTTATATATATATTTTAACGAAACTTGGTTATAAGCAACCAACAATTTGAAATGAATTGTTTGAACATTAGTTTTTATTGATACTCGTATTTAAGTAGATATTCTGTTTTAATGAAACAGTATTATATATTTATTTCTACTTTATAATCAGGCCGGTAGAAATAAATATATATTACTGTTTCATTAAAACAGAATATCTACTTAAATATCTACTTTTTCGATAAAAAATAATGTTCACACACACACACACACACACACACACACACACACACACACACACACATATATATCTTTGGTAGTGGATATTTTTATGTTAACGTCCCTGTAACCTCTCTGAAGATGGCTCAACATAATAAAAAAGGATATATATATATATATATATATATATATATATACATATATATATATATATATATATATATCCTTCAAGTGAAAATACATATAAGATCAAATTCATTGCTGTCGCAATGATCCGTATGTTATATGTGCGTGTGTATAGTTAATGCAATTTGGCGTGCGCTCACTCACAAACATGCTCCAAGACATATTTTCTTATATATAAAACAAAAATTTTGAAATTTAATTCGGTTGGATGGTCATGAGTAAATCCTCGCTTCGTCAGCAACGACGGAAAACAAAACCTTTATTAATTTAAATGTGTTACAAGAATTTTATACCGGTAGAAGCCCAAAGCATATCGATACACAGGAAGTTAAAATAAGGTGAGATTAACAATTTTTGAATGTAAGAAAGTAAGAAAGGGGGGAAAGTAGGCAGAGATCCCTGGCGCCATATTAGAAGATTTTGCACCTCATCTGTAAGAGCCAAGATTTCAAAAGTTAAAATTTGGCCATGTCACAGGGATGTCACAGTAGAAAGGGGAACGAAAAGGAGAGAAAGCGCAAAGGAGTGGACCGGGTAAGTTATCTGAGTAGTAAGCTATAAAAAAAAAATCCTTAGAAACAAAAGGAAACGACTTCAATTTTGAAAAAAAAAAATTTGGCTCTGTAAATAGAACATACTATTTGCATCGAGCCCTCCACCTTGATCAATTTTAATATTAACGAAATTAATATTAACAGGATCGGGTTTTTGGATTTACCTACTTGCTCATCTGTTTGGATTAATATATATATATATATATATATATTAAAAAAGGATTAATTCAAAGATGTTGAATGGCCATTTCGATATGAAGATCCCCACGGGGGATAACACATCACCTCAGCAACAGAAAAATCCTTTCAGAAACTGGAGAAAAATTAGTCGACTTTTCCTTTTTAAATAGATTTGCAAAGAAATTAAAAAATAAAATAAAAAAAAATAATATATATATATATATATATATATATATATAGAGAGAGAGAGAGAGAGAGAGAGAGAGAGAGAGATGTGTATGTTTATATAAAAGGTGCGATGAATAAATTTTCTTATGAATTACGCAAAACTGAAAATAAGCCTGGCATCTCATTTTAACAGATATATATAACAAAATTACAAAAAAAAATAAATAAATAAATAATGAAATAATGAAATACTAAAGAGTAAATGTATTCACTAAATTGCCACTGGCTTTGACCACTTCCTCCAGACGAATTCGCAATCTCTTGCATCTCTTCTGGAGGGTCTCCTTGGTGGTGAATGCTGCCATAATCCTTGACTTCTGTTCATCATTGATATGACAAGGAATTTTGTTGTTCTTTTGCTTAACTGTGCTCACGCATAATAAATAAGGGATTGCAGTCTGGAGAGTTAGGTAGCCAGATGTAAGGGGTGATATGGGTGCTGAAAATTGAGATGCATCACTTGGTTCTCTTGCTTGTGTAGCATGGTGTAGACAGTAGATTTCTGTTGCCAGACATAGGATCTTTCAGAAGCCACCCTCTTGATCAAGAGCAACATTACCATCTCAAGGCACTTGCTGTAAGCCTCAGTGTTGAGTTTGAGTCTCTCGTTACTTCATTTCTCATCAGAACGTTTAAGGTGAGTTTTCCGAGCTGCCCTAAATTCGTAATCACTATTAGATTCGTCCAACTCTTTTCGAATCGTCTGCATTGTCCTCAGATTTACGTTTAAACATTCTGAAATGTTCGAATTGTATTTTTCGGCATGAACGCCAAGCAGTACAGCAAGTCGTTGCCAAATTTCTGGCTGAGTAAATTGAGTCATAGTGCTCTTTTTTTCTTTAATAGACGGTGACTAACTGATTCTACTATAGTGTGCAGTCTAAAAAATCAAAAACAAACCACGAGTATAATTTTAAAAAAGCGATGACTTATTCATCGTATCCTATATATATATATATATATATATATATATAGTGTATCGAGGAAGCAGATAATTTTCTAAACATATTCTTTTAAATATAACAGAAAATGAATGCCTATTATGTTTAATCATGAGCCGTTCTAAACATCGTATTTTAGCTTTAATTTCAGATGAAAATAAGTAAAAAATTCTCCAACATATGGATATTTTTATTGTGTTGAGCCATCTTCAGAGAGGTTACAGGGGCGTTAACATAAAAACATCCACCACCAAAGATGATTTTTTTTATTTTATTTTGACATAAAACTTTGCTAAGCAACGATAACAGTTACCAAATAGCAGTAATGCGGTTCTATGACGTCACACCGCGTGAGAGCTCGAAATGTTAACAGAACCATATATTTAAATGCAATGCAATGTGTTATGACCAGATTTAAACGTGATTTTATTAAGTGTGTGTCGTTTTGATTTAATGTAGATGGCCTCCAATATCTGAAGGTTTTTTTACTGTGTGTATGAGTGAGTATTATTGTGTTATTAACTAAAATCTGTCTAATATTACTTACATGGCTATGTTTTTCTAAGTAATGTTGCTTAATTAAACTCTGATCAGAAAGGTGACAGGTGGGTCTACGGGAGAGCGTGGTTGTATTAAACATAATAGGCATTCATGATCTGTTATATTTAACAGTATATGTTTAGAATATATATATATATATATATATATATATATATATATATATATATATATATATATATATATTGTGTGTGTGTGTGTATTTAAGCAACATATTTTCATTAATTCATGTTTCATTAAATAATATACACAAGTTTTGTCTATTTATTTTCTGTAAATTTCTTTCATATTCTCTGATAAGCTTAATAGCATTTTTATTAAACGAAGAAAGAAAATTACAATACTGATACATAATTTTTTTAATAATCCAATCTAAGCTTTCGGCTTACATAAGCCATTTCCAAAGATGTCAAAATAAAATTATATATTATAAACACGGACAAACCATATTGACAAACTGTTTTTGTTTACATGGAAGCTTTCCAAGCAACAACAAACTCGTGCATTTAAGATGCGAATATCGCATCACAGCTCCTGACGTCACACATGACCAAGCGAGAGTGAAAACAAGAAATATTAAGTATGGTAAGCCATTGGAATAAACCGACGCTGAGGCCTAAAGCAAGTGTCTTGAGATGGTAATGTTTTTTAATCTATCGAATTTCATTTAGAAATGTTATCGGCTATATTTAAAATATAAAATTCCTAACAACCCTCGTTCATGCACCTATATAATCGCACCAACATAACAAATTTAGACATATGAAGCCCTAAAAGACGAAACTTTTCACAAGAAAAATTTTTTCACTGTCATACAATATTTCCCAATATATATATATATATATGAAAACAAAAGCCTTGAAAAGTGAAGATATCATAATAATACCTTCAAGAAATTTGGTATTACAAAACTGTTCACAAGTGAAAAACTTCTCCACATTACATCTGTTAACGCTCTATATCGACCAGTTTATGACAAAAGTCCTGTCGATATTTCATCACTGGGTGCTCCATAATCTTGGCCTTGTTCCACATCTAAACTACGCTTAAATAATCACCATAGACGCATATAGGTATTCGAATGCACGCTAAAAATATGTTGACCAAAACAAGCCCTTACAAATGTATTCTGATATTTCTGAAGTGTTGTAACTATTTACATTGCTCAGACTGTTGTTTTCATCTTTATTGTCATATTCACGACGTTTCGGCCGTTGTACGCTCCGACCTTCTTCAGGTGAGTGGAATTTTGAACTGAAACCCTTTATTTTTTAACCCTTTATTTCGATCAATTGGGTAGTTTGTTCTCGTTCCATCAGTCTTGCTACTTCTGATTGTCTTAGTTATCACTATTTAACGGAACTTTCTAAGTTTTTGTTTGTCACTACTGTCGCCAGGTATTGAACTCACAACTCTTTAGGTCAAGTCAGTGGATCCAACGCTTTAATGCACTGGCCTATGTATTCTTGAGGTGGCATGACTCATAATATCAATAATCCAAACAATGTTAGCAGTGTAAAAAGAAAAAGAAGTATATGTCAGAGGAAATTCTGAAAGTGTAAAAGAGATAGCGAGTAAATCCAAGGAATGGTACAGAATATAAAACTTAAGAAACAAGAAATAGTCACAAATGCAGTCATGCAAATACGATTAGCCCAATGAAAAGTCTGAAGAGATGCATAATATCTGATAACAGAATAATACATAAAATTTGATGATAGAATATGAAAAATAATTCAAAGAGCGAAAGAATATGGAGAACATTTTCACGCCGAAATAAAGAAAGCTACAACACAAAAAAATATGGAAGGACCATAATATTAGCCAGTGGCCAAGATGAAAAGAAACAAAACAGCATGACCAGATGGGATTGTAGTAGAGATGCTATCAGTCTATTTCGACATCGACAAGATTCTTCTTCTTCTTCTATGTGCGTCCCTTCAGGACGTAGGCGATCATGGTTCTCCATGTCTCCCTATCCCTTGTGGCTCTTAGTATGTTTGCTCCTGTTGCTCCTGGCAACCCCCGTTCCGTCATCCACCTGATCAGACCCTGCAAATATGTTATCCGCTGCCTTCCTCTGTCTCTCCTTCCTTCTATCTGACCAGTCAGTATCAGGTTCTCCAGGCTCTCCTTCCTCATTGCATGTCCCAGGAACTTCAGTTGTTTCTTCCTGATGCTCAGCATCAATTTCTTTTTTGTTGCCATTCTTTCCAACACCACATCGTTGCTTGCATGCTCAGTCCACGATATCCGTAGCATCCTTCTGTAGAACCACATT
This sequence comes from Ascarosepion bandense, assembly GCA_037127315.1. Lineage (NCBI taxonomy): Eukaryota > Metazoa > Mollusca > Cephalopoda > Sepiida > Sepiidae > Ascarosepion > Ascarosepion bandense. Next base: position 323,932 of record JBBBDQ010001241.1, on the reverse strand, counting down.
TCGGCCGCTTCCATACTGAATTAATAAACGAAATGTACACAGTAGCGACATACGGAAAGACCTTCGTTGTGCTTTCTAAAAAGCCAGGTGTAAATGAATGCGAGCTCCATCGGACAATCAGTTCAATCAATCATAATTAATAATAACTAAGCTTACCGTAAAATATATCAAATAAACGCTCAACAAATTTATTAAGCTTAGTTTTGCACAAGGTTATATGTGTGGAGCAATCTTTGAGGATCAATATCACATCTGCATAACGTTCAACTGAAGGAAAGCTTTTCGTTATAGCACAAAGATGATATATTAGGTTTGGCCTCTGGAGTTGATTAACACCACGTCTAACTAGTCGAGCGTCATGTATAGATTGGCGGTTAAGGAAGAGGATGAAATTAAAAACAAAATAAGATTAGAGAGAGAAGAGAAGAGAAAACAAGAGAGAGAACAAGAGAGAGAGAGAGAGAGAGAGAGAGAGAGAGTGCTCTGAAATAGAAGAAAAGTAAGTGAGAAAGGCAAGAAAGAAAAGACAAACAGAATGGAAAAAAGAAAGAGAGACATAGAACGAATAAAATAGAAGTTTGAAAAAAGAAAGTTAAGAGAAAGAACGGGTGTGATATAAAAAGGAAACGAAGGAATAAAAAGGTTAAAAAAAAAAACAAGAGAAAAACAGAAAGCAAGTAAAAAAGCAAAAGGAGAAAAGAGAAAAGTAGAGATAATTCAATGAGAGAAGAATGAAAATAAAACAAGAGAATGTGGACCGAGAAAAAAAAAATAAAGGAAAGAAAGATGGAACATGAATAGGTTGAAAATAGTTAAAGTCGAACCAGTTTTGGAAAAGTACACAAAAATAGTCAAAAATGAAGATTTTAAAAAGAAGAAATATTTCATTGTTTAATATTTTATTTTCCAATTTTTTTATTCAATTTTATATTAATTCTAATTATTATCCTAATTATTTTTTTTATTATTCTGATTTGCTCTTGCATGTCAAATATGGTTTTGGGATGAATTAACTAGCGAAGACATGGCCGAGATTAGAGCGAATAAAAAAGAGCTATCGGAGGAAGGAATGCGTAACTGTGACGTACTGAGGCCAGTAGGCAAATAATCCTACCACATCCCCCTACTTACGCTACACTTCAAATTACGCTACCCCACCACGCGATGCAGGACAATTTGCTATTCTATTTTTCTTTTATTAGCATGCGATTTTCCCAGACCTTAACATGAGTTCTTAAATATGTTTTTATAATCTTTAATTACATTACATTTTAAGCCCCTTTATAATTATTGTTGTTGTTGTTGTGTCGTTGTTATATGGAAGTTGTGTTAGTGTCTCATTGTAGTTAACATCATCATCACCGTTGCATCATTATTATCAATAATCGTTGCCATCATTATCATCAATATTATTGTTTTACCTCCTTCTCTAATTTCCTTTACTGGCTACTGTCATTATTTTCGTAATACTCTGTTTAATGACATTCTAACGTGTTTCATTACTGCACTTAATTTTTTTACAATTGTATAATCTTTTTTATTCTACACTTACAAATATTTTCATCTCTTTGCTGCTACAATGAATTGGAACAATCCTTTTGAATACGTGTGGCCTGGATTCTTTTGAGAGAACTAGTGACTGTCTTCTCATCAGTACTAGTTTGATGTTAATTACCATTGACATGTAGACTGCTAAAGAAACAATATATATATATATATATATATATATATATCAGTACTAGTTTGATGTTAATTACCATTGACATGTAGACTGCTAAAGAAACAATATATATATATATATATATATATATATATATATATATATATCAGTACTAGTTTGATGTTAATTACCATTGACATGTAGACTGCTAAAGAAACAATATATATATATATATATATATATATATATATATATATATATATATATCAGTACTAGTTTGATGTTAATTACCATTGACATGTAGACTGCTAAAGAAACAATATATATATATATATATATATATATATATATATATATATCAGTACTAGTTTGATGTTAATTACCATTGACATGTAGACTGCTAAAGAAACAATATATATATATATATATATATATATATATATATATATATATATATATATATTGTAATTTTGTTATTACAGTGGTTTATAAAAGCATAATATCACTACACTTATATCCAGGTGAAGAGAACCAACAGTTTTACAATTCCGAGTTCTCCGGAATTTATATTTTTTTTTTATAAAAGTGCTCAATATAATAAATATTGTAGAGCATAATATAATATATATAATTAATGTGGAGAATTATATATATATATATATATATATATATATATATATATATGTATGATTAATGTGGAGAAACTTGTCACTTAGCTGAACAGCGTTGTTTCCGTCATACCAACTTGGAGATTTCTTGAGGACATTGTTATAATTTCTTCACTCTTCAAGTTCATTTGGATTTTCTGCTACTATCTTCCAATTTTTTGCATTTATAGAAAGTTTGGTGTAATTTGATATCTTTGTATGTATGTGATTTTTTTGTTTGATGAATGTTGTATTAGCTTATCCTCAGCTTTTTACTGTTTCTTAAGTGGTGTAGAATTTGTTGGTGGTTAATTGCTTTATATTATGTGGACTCCTTTTAAGTGTGATTCTGTACATACCTGCTTAATTGCTTTATATTGAGCTGACTCTTTTTATCGTATCAGTGTATATGCACGCATAAGTCTTATAGGTCATGATTAAGTGTTTGTGAGTTTATGCGTGCTAGTTGTTTTTTTGTTAATGTTTGTGTATATGTGTATTCTGTTATGGACTTGGCGCGTTTTTTCCCGTTTGATTATTGTTATCTAGTTGTTCTTTTTCCTGTCTTTCTTTATTCTTGCATCATCTGCTTTTTTGCTTGGTCGTGATTAAGTGTCTATACATGTGCATGTGATAGTTTTGGTGACGCGTTTTGTATTGCGTTTATTTGTTTTTGTTTGTATTGATATTTAAGTAGCAAAACATGCATTTATTTGAATGTTTCCACTTCCCAATTATCTTGTTTTTCTTGTTTAATAGTTAACTTTTGTTTTTTAAGGTAATTATTGCAAATTTTTTCTTCACACATAGTTTGCAGTTTCTGCTATTGCTATTGTGTAGAAGTGCTCATTTTATGAGCTCCCATTTAATTTTGGTGCTAATATTATTTTCTTTTTTGGCTCGATGTGTATTTTAAAAGTGTTGTGTTGTCTTTTTTTCATCTTTCTCTTTTAAATGATGATTTTTGATTGTTAAATCTTTCTTTAAATGTTTTTTCTGTGGTTCCTATGTGATTTTTTCTTCTGTTTTAATATTGTTTGTTATGATGGTTTTATATATTATATTGTTTGATTATTATTTTCTCCATGTTGTTCATGCAGCTGTAACTCATTTTGACTGTGTTTTTGTTGATGATTTCTGATAATTTTGTTATATTTGGGGAAGTGTATTTCGATTATGCTAATGAATATTTTTCCTACTTTTGTTTTATTATTGTAGGGTGGGTTGAACCAGATTATAGTTCTTTTTCTGTTGTTTTTGTTCGATATGTTTTCGTTTGTCTTCAAGCTTGTTTAAATGTTCGCTATTTCTTAATGCTGATTCGTATGCTTCTTTGATTTCATTGAATATTTAAATTTTGCTGGAATTTGTTTATTCTATAGTTTTCGGATATAAATATGTTTAAATACATCAGGAGGTTGCTTGAAATTTTTGTTGATACATATACGGTTGTTGTTTACTTTCTGTATGGTTTATATGCATTGTTGTTTAAATTAAGTACTATGTTTAAGAAATTTACTATTTTTAGATTTGATTTTATGTCCATTATGAATCTTATTGTATTGAAACGTTTAATAATTTGTTTTCTTATTTTTTCCGTTGTTCTACCGTTGCAGTTTCTTAAGGTCATTAATTAGTCCTCCATGTATAAAGGTTTTTTGTTGAGAATGTTCGTTAACTTGTTGATGTTATGTATGCTTATAGGTTTACTCATCGTAGCTGCTCATGGTTACATCAAAAATGTAATTGCTATTGACATTGTCGTTGTTAGTGTTGTTCTTTTTCAAACATATTTTGTCATTGTGTAGAACTTCTATATATTTAATGATGTTTTTCCTCGTCTTAGATATTTATATATTGTTTTGCCAGATATAGTGCATTATTTAGTGTGTGTTCGTTGACTTAGTGTTTTATGTCCAGTTGTACAAATGAGCATTCTTCTTTTTTGTTGATGTTTTTAAACCAATTGACTGTTTATTTTGTGCTTTTCCATTCGTTTATTTTTCGTGTACGCCTTAGCTTTGAAGATATTTCTTTTATTATTTGCTTGCTTATTTTTCCGATGTTGGTTTTTGGTAGTGTTTATTAATCTGCATGTTATTTTGTTTAAGAAATTATCCATTTGGTCTTTTAGTTTGATGAATGATTCTAGGAGTTGCTTGATTCTCTTGTCTAGTTTTAGTTTGGCGGCTATATTTTTTGCTTCCTTATTTATGTTGTTTTTCTTATCATTACTGGCAGCTTTATAGAACTTGGTGGTTTCTCTTTCAACTATTTTTTTGTCGTTGGTGTTTATTTTGTAGATGGTTCTAGATTCGTCGGTTTGTATATATATATGTATATTTTTTGTTGTTTATCGATTTTTGGTCATTTCTAATTGATTTTGGAATTTTTTGTTTTTATTATTTCTAGTTTGTTGTTTTTATATTTATTAGGCCATTGTCAAATATAATAAGATAGCTCTGCTATAGTGGCCATTTTGTTTCAGAAAATCCGAAGTTATTATGGCTGCTGTCGGTGTTGGTTTTGTCTTTCTTAAGAGAGTAAAAATACTTTCCATCGTTCTATGAAATGCAGTATTTTTCGAAGAGTTTGATTTTTGAGTCGTGAATGTTTGATGTGGTTATATTTTTAGTGAATAAATTAATTGTATTTGTTCACATTTGGTATGAAGTTATTTTAGGGTTGTAGCAGCAGAATTAAATGTTGCTAAAAGTGGTTATATAGAAACAAATGTCTGAGAAAAGTTTAAATGCAATGTTAATTGCCATCGTTTATCTACTTGATTCCCATACATCCTTCGACATCCTCTGTACCTTGTTTGATTCCCTCTCTGTAATCTCTGTACACAAGCGGTATTGCTGTGTTGTTTGGGGTGAAATGGTTATATAAAAAAAATTATCATCAATTTTACAACTACTCTATTTTTTTATTGATTTTTATACATCAATGACCTTGTACCTATGTATCACAGATACTGAGAGGTAAGCAGAAAGAGATAGGGACATATAGAGTAAAGTCTAACGAAAGGGAACCAAGGATGTAGTCAGTCAGTTAACTGCCATACGTGATACATGTTTGGGCGATCATGTCTCAAAAGAGACATGAATGACTGGGAAGAAGATTATCACGCAATAGATTGCCATTACTCTCTGTGGTAGACTGGTTGCCAACCAAGGCTATTGAACCCAATTTGTCCTGTTATTTAGCCCATAAATGGAGAGAAGAGACGGATTAATACCTTTTCCAAGGGTATTTGTGCATAAGTGAATGCAAGGAATTCATCTGGAATTCGAACTCGGCTTCCCGATTTCTCGTTCTGAGCCGATAACCACTACACCAAAACGCACATCCTGCACCAAAACTCTCAAGGATGTAGAGAGACATAAAAAAAGCGCAACCCAAAGATGGATTGAAGGTGTCATCTTAAATAATGGCAATTGTTTGAGATATTAACTCATAATTTCTGAACTAATGATCTCTTGAGGACAAATTTCGCCCTAAATTGCAACTAAACTTTTGAAATTAAAATCTTTTCTTTAATGATCATTATCATTTTTTAATATAATAAAAATAGATGATTTTCTTCTCATCTAAAATTCTATTAAACCTCGTTCGAGAGAGAAAAAGAAAAAAAAATAGAGACATAGAGAGCAAAACAATAACAGGAAGAGGGACAAAGGGAAAGAAAGAGAGAGTGTGTAACAGAGAGGAATTGAAGGTCGTCATCATATATAAAGTACGTTCTTTATAGTGAGGTGCTAAATAAAATTTCGTGACCTAACGATCTGTTGGGGACATTTCAGTACTTTTAAAAGAGTTTATGTCACTCATCGAGAAATCGGAGAGTCGAGTTCAAATTCCAGTAGAATTCGTTACATTCACTTACGCGTAAATACCCTTGGGAAAGCTATTAATCCATCTCTTCTCCCTCCAGTTCTGGGTTAAATGGCAGGACAGATTGGATTCTGTAGTGTTGGTTGGCAACCAGTCTGCCACAGAATGTAATGGCAACCAACGGCGGGAAAATTTTCTGCCCAATCAGTCCTATCTCTTTCGAGACATGATCAACGATCATGTATGGCACTTACTTGATTGATGTCGCTTTTATTATAACTATCTGGGAATGGTTATGTTAATCAAAAGAAAAGAGAACGACATTAGAACATTTGTTAATATATTAGTGTAATTTACACAAGTCCTGTTAGTGTTTATTAATACAAACGTTACTGAAAAGTTCTTGCTTCGACCCAGAATTCCTTCCAATGATGATAATAATAATTTGTTAATTTAACCAGATTTTGGATTAGGACGAAAAATTTTCAGCACTTCCTTGTATTAATATTTTTCAAGCCAATTATTTTTATTATCAATATTTATTGTATTGTTGATCAAGCAATTAAATAATTATCTCCCTTTAACACCGCCAGTGACTGAAATGAAAACGTGAAGAAATTGGTTGAGTGGGTAGGAGAAGGGATACAGTTGTCAAAGGATGAGATTTGCGTGCGCCTGAATGCGCGTGCGCAAATACTGAGCAAGATTTTTTTAAAATGTCAAATGAAAAACTGTGCACGTGTTGAAACACTATTGGGAACCAGAACTGCGCATGTGCGTGACTGCTTAAGCATCCTTCGCTGTGTTTAGTTATGCAATTATATTTATGAACGGAAAAGAAGAGGCAAAAACATTTGCTTATAAACTACTATTTAATTATACGAGGGGGTGCAGAAAAAATATCGATGTTAGCCGCTTGCCAAAACCTGACTAAATGCGCAAACCTCAAATTGTTTTACACAAAAAAATGATTCCGCTTATAACCGAAGTTTTTAGAACATTTTTATGTATTAATCTTAGGACTAATGTCCCCATCTTTACTGTTATCAGAAAGTTTCGTTCGAATCTCTTCAAGTGCTTGTCGATGAGTGCAAAATTTAGGAAATATTTAACCCTCTAGGGCCATTCGAAAACAAGCCTTGTATGAAAACAAGTCTTGAAAGAAATATTTTCCTGAAAAATTTTTTAAGAGAAATATTTTATAAATTTCAAATGAAAGCAGTATTGACTGCTCAGTCAATGAATACCAAATGTTTCCTTATAGGGAAATACCAAATGTTTCCTCATAGGGAAATACTGTATCAAATATGATACGAATGGCCCTAAAGGGTTAAATTAAACACTTTATTTAAAGCGGATTAACGCATTGGTTAGTGAATGTGATGCTATAGTAATTGCGAGTTCAATCTCTGACTTAGTCTCAGTAGAAACAGGGCGGGCAGTAACTGAGCAGTACTAAAATAGAATATGATGAGATATCCCGTCATAGGGGCAAAGAAACAGGAATAAACTAAACCGTTGGTACAGGGTTCTATTCAAAATACAGAGTTCTATTCAAAATTCACTGAAGGCTATTCTGATGGACACCCATTGACAGCCGAAACATATGAACGGAAGTAAATAATCTAAATAATGATGTCTTTTTATCCCTTCTTATACGTCATAGAATGAGATCTCCATGTAAATATATGTAAAATGGAAAGTCCCCTAAATATACGTGCTGCGATTTATACTGTTCGACAGGAATTCACACGCATCCGACGCTCACTCGTAGCCGGCCAACTGAGCGAGTCTGCCAATACATATTTAATTATTACGCGGAGTTTGTGAACCTTGAAAAGGAATGGCTCCGCGGGAGGTACTTTATGCAATAAAAATGCATAAAGTACCTACCGCCAATGCCCTAGAAATTACTTCGTTAAGCTTTTAGGGTACATTCTCGAAATAAAAAAAAAAGAGTAGCATTTCCATTTAAAGATCGACTATTTCTTAAAAGATTTTCTCTTTTTTTAAACAATATTATAATGTTAAAAAATGAAAATGAAAAATATGTAAATAACCCTATCATTTTTCACGGGTAATATGCTAACATACCCGACTTTTCAACGTTTATCCTGTGTAGTAGTGAGTTTACTGAGAAGTGCTCTTTAACAACGATAGGATATTCATATCGGGAACAGGCAACTTTGACGTTTTACATTTGGTTGCACAAATGCTGTATCAAATTGCATTTTCAAGGCAGCCAAGTCATCCAACCTTGACTGCTGTTTATTGTCGCGTTGCAGAGACAGGAACAAATTATGGGTAGAAGAAGACCTGAACGCCTGACCACAAAGATCACATCAGAGACAGTTCAAGTATCAGCGCACATCAACTGGTCGTGGCATATCCTATATCGTACACCTCATAGTACCACATGCCGGAAGAGAAGCTCCTGTATCCGTATCATTTGCCATATGTGTAGGTTCTTTCGCTCTCTGATCATTCATCACATAACTTATGCTGATGGTTTATTGCAGAAACTCCCAATTTGTTATTAAACTCTCAAGTTTTGTTTCCGGATGAGACAACATTTGGAAAAGATGGAATAACAAAAGATGGAATAACAAATTTAAAGAACCAACATATGTCGGTGGATCAGAATCCTCATGACGCAATACAGGCTAGACATCCGCATCAGATTACGAATAATGTATGAGCTGCAGTCGTAGGTGGCTGACTGGCAGATTCATATGTTCTCCCAGCACGTCTTACAGACGCCATCTACAGGGACTTTATTTCAAACACGCTTCCAAATCTGCTAGAGGATGTACGCCTGCTAATATCAAGACGCATGTAATTCATGATTGGTGAAGCTCCAGAATATTTTAGTCACATTGTTCGCAATGTACTGACTGACATCTACTATGAAAGATGTATAGGCGGACGACGACGACGGGTGCATGCGTGCGCAGAAGTAAAAGGAAGACATTTTGAATATTTGTTATTACTTGCTGTGTTGAGGTACAACAATGACATTATGTTAATATGTTTAAATAAACATTTTACATTGTTTGGGTGTGAAGAATATATATATATATATATCATATAAAATATAAAGCATGTTGATAATGCCAGGTGAAATAACGGAACAAATTTAAGAAAAATACAAAGAAAATAGATATTTATACTTAAAATCCGATAGAAGCAGTTGCAATTTTTGAGACACATTATGAAGAAAGAGTGTTTAGAAAATTGAACACTCACAGGATATACTGAACTGAAGAGAGACAGACGACAACACCGAGTAACCTATCTAACCAGATTTAGTAGATGCAAATAGTGACTTTAAATTCTGGAAGCCGTGACGATTGAAGGTAAGCAACCAACATCCAAGTAGAGTATCTCCATAGATGAACGAATATTTCAGTAGGGGTTAAAAAACAATCGTGTAAAAATTCAGTTTGACCTTTACTAAATGACGTTATCTTTAAGTGACATGGAATTAGTTCCAGAAAACGCGGGAACGCCGGAATTAGTCAAAAACAGTTTCATAAGTAGCCAACACACACACAAACACACACACATATATATATATATATTTATCACGCACCAGTTTTGTTCTCCCATTTAGACATTAAATTTCACCAATCATCTTTTTATGACAATGGGATATACCCAACCAATATATATATATATATATATATATATATATGTGTGTGTGTGTGTGTGGTGGGGGGGGGGGTTTATTTGTTTAACATTATTATTTTTTTAATGGATACTTGTATTTGAGTGAAAAGTCTGTTTATTTTTCATACGCTCTCACACCCAGATTGCGCACTCTGGAAGAATGGTAGACTTTGAAAAACAGTAGCTACTCTGGCATCTACGCACCGCTCATTCAGTAATGAATTAGAGCATTCTGGCTATTGGGCGTGTATAATGATAATATACACGCTAAAAAGTCAGCCTTCTTCTACCGAGAGCTCATAGCCCAGAGGTGGAGTCGCCGACTGACGCCAGTTCAGTCGGGTTTCAATCCTGGGTTGGAAGCAATCGGAGTCTACCCATACTGATGAGCTGTGATACAGCGAAACAGATCTGTCTTCGGATGACTATATATATATATATATACATATATATTAAAAAAGGATTAATTCAATGATGTTGGATGATCATTTCGATATGAAAATCCCCACGGGGGATAACACATCACCTCAGCAACAGAAAAAGAAAAAATCCTTTCTGAAAGGATTTTTCTGTTGCTGAGGTGATGTGTTATCCCCCGTGGGGATTTTCATATCGGAATCATCATCCAACATCATTGAATTAATCCTTTTTTAATTTATATTTGCTCTGTAATATTTTATTATATGGAGCTCTCTTCCTGTATCATTTTTTAAGATTAAAATAAAATTTTTAATATTAATTAGGTTCAGGTTTTTGGAATTTACCTTCCTGCTTTTTCCGCTTGGATTAAAGTATCTGAATTAATATATATATATATATATATATATATATATAGAGAGAGAGAGAGAGAGAGAGAGAGAGAGAGAGTTAAACAGTACATTATAATTTTCACTGGCCTTAATCGTTTGAGAAATCGTTTGGAAAATGTCTATCTTCCAGCAGGAATTGAACCTGCACACTCCCAACACTGTGGAGATATCGTCTTTAGATCAGACGTATCTTATCAATTGACCATAAAAGATTTCATGGTAAACAAGATTCGATCTAACCTTTATATAGATATTCTCCTCATTCCTTTTATTGAACGATTGATATGTGCTCAAATTACATCGAATGTAAACAAACTTAACTGAAGAAAACATTATATTTGTATTTGTACTGTTTAACTATATATATATATATATATATATATATATATATATATATATATATATATATATAAGGCCGTAGCCTACAACGGCCGAAACATCGTACAAATGTAAATACTGTAAATACTACGTCCTCGCAGAAATATAGACAAATACCTTCTATCTAGTTTTTTATATTCTCTTCCTTTTTCTTCTCTCCCTCTCTCACACACATACTCACTCTCTATCTTTCTTTCGCTCTCAAAGAATTTTGATCTTTAAAGAGCAAAATCTCGCAAAGACGCAGTTCAGATTTTTAAAATACCCACCTGATGATTTCAAATGAAACATACATAATATATTTGTCGCAATTTCTCCTTTTTCCTTTCCATTATATCCTTGCTTTCTTTTCTTCTCCTCTCCTCTCACCCTTTTTCTTCCATTAATTTCTATGCTTCTATATTCCCCCTCTTTCCATGTTTCATTTTTCTTTTCCTTCTTCTTACTTGTCGTCAACCACGACACACCTTCTTTTCGACCTTTCTCTTTCTCTCTATCTTTGTTAGTTGTTTTTTTATCTGATTTTATTTATTTATTTATTTATTTATTCATTTTTATTTGTTATTCTGTGTCCTTTCCTCAGTAATCTTCTTCCTTCCATTTCTTCATCTCGTTCACCTCTCTATTCACTTTTCTTTTTTCCTTTTTCTTCTTCAATAATCTCTTTGCTGATGAAACCGATTTTCAGTTGCCCCCTCATGTATTCAGCAACGTGAGTCGATCAAATAGGGACAGGGCACGAATGATCTAAAAATACACCTCTGATATTCGATAACATGATATGGATAAAGGTAAACATGACACATCTTGAATCACGGCTTGATGTAGACACGCGTATTATATAAAGACGACAGGTAGAACGATTTGCATAATATTTCACGAAGAACAGTGGCACAGGAATCTTTCTTCAATGTCGTTCGAGTGTCATCAACTTCAGTGCGGGGAAACCGCAAATAACCCGAATTCAAATAAGAAAATGTTATCTCTTTTTTCCTCTTTCTTTCCTTTTATTCTTTCTTTTTTCCTTTCTTTCTTTTAGTTTTCGCTATTTTTTTATTTTGCTTTATTTTCTTCTTTTTTCTTTCTTTTTTTCTTTCTTTTCTTTCTTTCTTCTTTCATTCTATAAAGAATAAACAAGGGTTGTTGTTAATAATAGAACAGCAAGCTGAACTTTTAATACATTGTGGTGCAGTGGGTATCGACTCGGAACGACAAATCGAGGAGCCGAGTTCGAATTTCATTCGAATTCGTTGCATTCACTTACACACAAATACCCTTGGGAAAGGTATTAATCCATCTCTTCCCTATAGTTATGGGTAAAATAATAGGACAAACTGGATTCTATAGCCTTGGCTGGCAACAAGTCTACCGTAGAAAGCAATGGCAACCTGCTGTGGGATAATCTTCTGCCCAGTCAGTCATGTCTTTTTCGAGACATAATCGCCCACTTAAGTGACATGACTGAGCGTTGCATAACCTGTTTGTATTGCATTTGGTGTGGGTTACTGAAACTAATTTCATTGCATTTCTTTAAATTCTATTTTAAATGCCTTTTTCTATTTCATTTGATATCTACTTTCTTTTGTCTTCATGCTGTCTTCTTTTCTGAAACAATTTCTTCCATTTTCCATATTTTTAATTCTTTTATCTTTGTTTCCTTCCCACTTCTATTATTTTAACATTTCTTTTCCTACCTTTTCTCTTTCTCGATATTTTTCTCTGTGTTTCGCTTACCGATTCCACGCCTTCTCTTTAATTCTTATTCTCCAGCACTAGGTCCAAACATTTCGCATCCCTCCTTCCTGCTTCACACATTTTACAACATAATTTCTGCACACCAATTTCTTCCATCTTTTTCTTTCTTTCTATTTCTTCTCATATTCTTGTTTTATTCATTTTACATCGCTATTTTTTCCCGCTCATTTTTCTATTTTTTCTTTTTTCCTCGGCGTACTTATCACTCCTCCTCCTCCTTTTCACCCCCTTCTGTTATATCTAACCCCCACTGCCATTCACTTTTCTCTGCTGTCTCCATGATTCTAAGCCGTTCGCTTCAGTGTCCTTCTTGTAAGAATCATAGTTCACTCCTCCTACCCAACAAGAAATTATAACGTACATCTTTGAACGCATATTTCATCATGCCCTCTTTTTTGTAATTTATATCCACTTATTTGCTTTTGTATTTTAATTATAATTTCTGAGAAATGATTCCAATACCGAAAATCTTCATTACCATTACGTTCTTGTGGGCATGACAAGATTGTCAGTATTCCAAGTTCGGATTCAAGGGAAGCAAAATTTACTTATTCATATACGCCCAATGACAAAAATTCTGGATTTATTTAAATGTGATAATTCGTTGTTTTCTTGATTATCTTTTTTAAATTATTAACTCTATACCGATATCATCTAGCCTTAATGACATTAATAATTTGCTTATACGAGATAAAATGTTTTTCATCATTGGTTTGAAAAGGCCGTTTCAAGGAGAAAGTTTTGAGGAAAATGGAAGCAAAAATACATACTTAGAATCAAAAAGAGACAGGTGAACATTTTGGGACATATATTGAGGAAAGAAGGCTTAGAGAATTTGATATTCATAAGATGATATTAAAGGCGAAAGAGGCAGAAAAACAGCGTGTAACCTACTAAAAGTTCCCGTGTACACGTGTACACGCGCGCACACACACACACACACGCGCGCGCGCACGCGCACACATCAGTTAAACATGATAGTGAAAATACTTAAGTATTTATTGTCATTTTTTTGTATATGAACAAAAGAGATACTCTTGATACTTAGTGTGTGTACAAGTTTTCTAAAAAATAGTTCGTTCAGAAAACCTTCGGATAATCTATTAGACGTTTTCAAGAATTTGGGATATTTTATTTAAAAAGAGCCATAAATTGTCGAAAGTAAGACATTTTTTTAAAAATTTCTGACTGACTGATCTGCTTTTTATGGTTTACCAACCTTTTGTGGGTTGTTTAAGCCGAAATATATTTCGGATTGTTTGAGGTCGCTTGCAGTACTCGGTATTCCTAAGTGGTCATTAAAAAACTGATCGCGCAGAACACTGTTTAACTTCGGTGATTGAATGAAAACTCTTATTTTTGGCGCGATTTCACTGCGAGTCAACAATTTCTGAATACAGTCAGTAGATTGTGGCCGTGTGCGTAGTGAACATTGCTTATAAGTTTTTTTGCAATTAGTGCTTCCTTTACTTTTACATACTTTTGCAGTGAGAGGTTCCTGTTCCTATCACACACACACACACACACACACACACACACACACACACACACACACACACGCGCGCGCGCGCGCGCGCTCGGTCTGAAATATAAAATATAATAGTAGAAATAAACAAATACTGTAAAAAAAACACATTTTTAAACTCAAAATGTTTTATACTCTTTCCTATACATATTAAGACAGTATACGTGGATCATCACTATGCTATATATATATATATATATATAGGTATACATGTCCAGTCCGTAAACGGCGAGGATAATCTAACAAGATCAACTTAATATAAAATATTAAGTGTTATATCTATATAGAGAGCTTAATGGATGTTATCCAGAGCAATAAAAAACAAATGCCCATTTGGAGGTATATGTAGACCCTAAGAGGTAATATACCAAGCAACCATCTATCCTAGCGAAGACAATAGCGAGAAAAAAATATATATATAGGAATTTCCGCTGGACCATGGAAACAACGTCTTTATAATCCTAATCAATCCTTTTTTAAACCCCACCTAAAATATCAAATCGCTCTCTCTAAACATTTCTGGGAAGGAATAGACAGAAATCCTTCCGCTCAGATTGAATGCAAGATTATAAAGAAATCTCAAACCCTCAACAGCTTTAGAAACAGATGCAATTTATGCTTAGACGAAAAGATTAACATTATCAAATTCAAGGAATCTAGTCAATTATTAAATCAGAAATAAAATAACTTTTAAATGCCGCCGTAAAAATAAATTTAAACTAACACATACAATCTTAGAATTACCCTGTTCCGACACACTTGTCAGCTCTTTTATATTTTGTGTGTTTCATTCGTTGGAGGATTTTACGGACCGAAGAAGTGAGGATAAGGATCTAACATGCAATGTACTGACATGCCAAGATAAGTTAATGGGTTAATTTGTGGGGTTACACATGCATATGTATCTATGGAATTAGAAATAGACGGTTAATGACGTGGTGGTCAAAATTTTCACGACTGGTCTGAATACCCACAACTGATGTGGCGCTAATGCCTCTGTCCTGACTCTTTTTTCCTTTTTCTTTTTTCTTTTTCTTATTTTTCTCTTCAGTTAAAGGAAATGCTTATTCCGGAAAAAAAAGTTTTGTACCAAATGAAGTGAATATTGTGTGGTCTGATGAAATGAGCTAATTTAGCTTATTGAAATGAATTATAATTTATAACCAATTCAAATGGCTAGTTTTCCTTTATATATATATATATATATATATATATATATATATAAAAAGAACAGAAATAGGGTTGTTCCAACGAGATGAATTGATATAGAATAACAGGTGCGAGCAGCCGTGAGCGTTTTGTTTGAAGTCTATATTTATTGTTGTTGTTATTATTATTATTATTATTATTATTATTATTACTTGCTTCTTGTATGATATATTAAGTGTCAATAATGGTATTTGTGACGCTACACGTGTTTCGAGTCTAAAGTTGACTCTCTTCAGGCGAATAAACTTGTGACTTCACATATCGGGATCCGTTCTCAGAGGGTTCATGTGTGTGGGCTTGGTTTTTTTTCCCCCACTCGCACGTTAAATTTCTTCTGGCGCCTTCTTTATTTCTGAGGAATTTGAAATTGTTTATATATATATATATATATATATATATATATATATATATATATATATATGTAATAATGATATACCGGATAAATTACTCGAAAAAAGAATCCACTTATGCTCCTACATCAGAAAGAGTAAAGTACTCAATGCCACGCGTGGTAGCAGAGCTTCATATTTTTTTAGAACTAATTTCCAATAAAACAGTAACAGCCCACCACTAGCAGTTTCTGCTAATGAAAATAGGAACATTTATTTCCCCACGCGAGTGATGGTAAGAATTATTGTCGGTGGTCGCACCAACAATATATATATATATATTGCTGAAATATGCATATCACATATGCATATATTACTAAAATTTCATGACGATTTGTCTAGGAAACTCTGAAGATGATGTGCTGAATATAACAGCAATCAGCTAAGGGACACAATTTATAATTGTATTAATGATACATATATATAACAGGCTTGCATACAAGCCCGTTTCGCTGTACCACAGTTCATCAGTATGACTAGACACATCCACTTGCTTCTGGCCGGGATCGAAACTCGACCGATTTAGTGTCAGTCGGAGTCGCTACCCCCGAAGTCATAGGCGCATAGAATCAGAGAAGGAAAATTTTAACGTGTTGTATATAAGCAGTGTATACACATGCCAGTCACCGAAAGAACTCAATTCATTTCTGAAGAGTCACGCATATATCGCAGAAGTGGAAACTGTTTAAAATATATATATATATATATATATATATATATATATATATATAGTTATCCGCAGACAGATCTGTTTCACTGTATCACAGCTCATCAGTACGGTTAGACTCCAATTGCTTTTAACCCAGGATTGAAACCCGACCGAATTGGCATCAGTCGGCGATTCTACCTCTGGGATATATATATATATATATATATATATATATATATATATCTTTTTAGGGCGGAGGCGATCATGGACTTTCACTTGCTCCTGTCCCTTGTCGCTCTTAATATTTTTCCTCTTGGCATCTCTCACAAATCCCGCACTGCCATCCATTTGCTCAAGGCCATCACATATGTCTCGCGCTGATTTCCTTGTCTTCTTTCCCTCTATTTGAACTGTGAGTATTAAATTCTCTAAACCCTCCTTCCTTATTACGTATCCCTGAAACCTCAGCTGTATCTTCCTAATGCTAAGTTTTCTTCTCGTTTGCTTAACTGCTCGGTTTATGGTATCCTCAGCATCCTTCTGTAGAACCACACTTCTGTTGCTTCGAGCCTCTCCTTCATCATTGAAGAGATCGTCCAACATTCGCTTCAGTATATAATGACCGATATTACATAGCAGACTAGCCCTCTTTTCATTGTTTTTAATGAGATCTTACTGTTTCTCAGTACTCTGGTTAGCTTTTGAAATGCATCCTTGGCCCTGCCAATGCGTCTTCGGGTTATTGTTGCACTTTCCATTCTTTGTCTGTTCACTTCCCAGGTATTTAAATTTATTTACCTGTTTTGTTTTGGTTAACCTTTAGGTGCCATTTTGGGGGGGGGTCTTCTTTTTTCTGATGAAAAAGAATTCAGTTTTTTTAAAGTTTATATTCAATAAATTCTCCTCGCTTTCTCTTGAAACCTTCTGTAGGAGGTCCTGTATTTTCCTTTCTGTGTCCGCTGTCAGCCCTGTGCCAACCGCGTATCTTATATCTTTGAGATTGTGGCCGCTAATGACGAATCCTGTCAAGGATTCTAGCTCTCTCAGAATTGTTTCGTTGTAGCGGTTGAATAGATCTGTTGAGAAAGCACATCTTTGTCATAAACCTCTTTCTATTTCTCTCTCTGTTGAATTCGTTATGCAAGCGGTTTGCTGCTTACATACACTACCGGCAATAATTATTAGGCAACCCCAGTGTTTTAAAAAATTATGAATTTCATACTATTTTTCAGTATTTATTGTCAAATGAATAATTGCAAATGAAAATAGAATGGTTCTTTCGTTAATACTGCACAATAACATGTGCACCAAATGAATTTATAGATATTTAATAACTACCTATATTGCAGTTTCATCAATGAAAGAATGAAGAAAATTTAAGGTGATTCGGATGAGTTCATCTTTGCTTCTTTGCCTTGTAAAATTTTGTAAAGTAATAATAAAAAAAATAAACATTCTATTTTCATTTAGAATTATCCACTTGGCAATAAATACTAAAAATAGTATGAAATAAATAATTTCTTTAAAAAAAAAATGGTGTTGCCTAATAATTATGGCCGTTAGTGTAGGTGTTTGATTATCCTACTGTCTTCCCCGAATATGTCAAGATTGCCTAGCATCTCTAACAAGTCTTTGTGGCGTACTTTGTGAAATGCCTTTGCTTTGTTTATAAAGCACAGTCGCAGGTCCTTCTGTATTTGTATTGCTGTTTCTGGTAGCATTCTGAACATGAATATCACATTCCATTTTTCGGTGTCTTACAGAACCCGCATTGTTCTCTTCAATCTCTAGCTCGATTCTGCTGCGTGCTCTGTTCATCAGAATCCGATCGATGAGTTTTGTTATATGGCTAATTAAACTGATTTTTCGGTGGAGTTCACGTTCTTTTGCATCTGGCTTAAAAATTGATCTGCTTAGGTCCTCCGGTATATCGCCACTGTTGTACATTTTGTTTATTATTTCCATGATCCCGACTATTCTAAAAGCTGTCTTAGGCTGTCAGCATCTCTATTACAATACCGTCTGGTTTTGTTGCTTTGTTTCTGTGCAATTTGGTCAGTGCAGCTTCCAGTTTGGTTTTTAATATTTCTGCTTGGTCGGTATATATGTATTTATCTTATTGTGAAGATATCTCTGATATATTCATCCCATCGCTAAAGTATTTGTTCTTTTTCCGTCATTTGATTTTATACATCCTGTTGCTGAGCATGTCTTTTGTCCTGTTAATTCTTTATTTTTATGCATACGTCCATTATTCGTTGTTCTCAGTCTATTTTTGCGTATTTGTTGTCGAGCTAGTCTTCTTTAGTCTGTAATCGATTGGTTGTGGTGTTATTTTACAGTGAATTTGGAATTCTTCTGTGTAACAAACTGACGCTTTGTCCCCGTTCCAGGAAATGAAGGAGGATCACGACTTTCTTAACCCAGAAGACATTGCACATCTTTTTCCTCGCTTATAACCTTGTTTTTAACTTTATCACTAATGAAATATTCACATGTCACCACTCAATAGAGTGTCGTTATGACTGCCGTCCGTAGTCACGACATTACGTGTCTTCACCGTTGATTATACGATCCATGAAACTACAACCAGCAACATTATATCCGTTCGTCAGGTACTGATAGGCAAGTAGTGCTCTTTCTTCTTATGTGAGTCTTCGTAGGACACTCTTGGCTCAAACTCTGCGATATTCGAACAACACCAGCAGTGTTATCAACTTATTGACGCTGACATTCAACTCCGCACTGATTTCCCTCGTTGTCGCCCGCCAGTTCGAGTGTATATCTTTGCAAGATTGTCGTGGAAGTGTCATGCTACATATAATGTTGCCACCAATGATTACATGTATTATCAACCGCATATCAATGATCGTATCCAATGTTTGTTCTCCGTAGACGTTCAGCAAGAGTCGTTGTATGTCAGTATATGTAGTGTTTCTTCTTGTAGAAATTCTCTTCTATTTGATATGCATTTTCACGACAGACGTTATTTTACCAAGAAACAATGAAAAATATGGGTATTGACGGAAAGGTTCAGTTTCTGCTGAAATCACAAAATGCGAGGATCTCAGCATCTGGGGACCGTCAATCGTTATCTAATATTCTTATCCTCGTCATCTTCATTTTTTACCACCTTTTTTATTTTTGTTTATATCACACACCTTATTCATCATTACGATGTTAACACTAACATCTACCTTGAGTGGCTTTGGAGCATTTTATTGGGTAAATCTTAGCATATAAAAACTTTTGTGCATAACTGAACCAATCAGCTGAACCTTCCTGGTTAGAAATCTTATATTACTAAGTACTTCGTAAAATATATTTCAAAGGAGTAAAATATAAATAAATAAAAAAGAAGAGAAAAGGAGACATAAGTCTTAAATATAGGTGTTTCCGCTAATTCGTTGAAGAAGGAGTATACCATGTAGAAAAAATGCCTGAAACTTGATAAAAAAAGTGTTTGTTTTTTCAAAATCTTTATGTTATTATTAATAGGAAAGACCAAAGTATTTTATTATCGCCCGGTTCACACTCCACCCACGTCTATTGAACAAGTGTAGAGGCTCATCCTTTGTTCCCTGTTTAGGATGTGGTTTCCGGCTTTCTCTTTTCCAATCTTTTCACTCTTACGTAGCCCCAGGCACATCAGTGGCGTTACCGCCTTGCTCGGGGTGATATGATTAAAAAAAATAATAATTTAATTAAAATTATAAATCCTTTCTAGCACGTTCGAAATGTTGGTTAAAAATGTTTTTTCTTGCGTCAGTGGGGCGGGGCAAGGATTAGTTAATGATGGATTATAAGAAATTTTAGCGACTCTTTTGCGGTAACGAAAAACTCATTGATTTGAAAATTCTTGGAAAAATCAATTGTCGGATTTTAATGAAACTTTTAGGACTTATTCACAAATAAATGAAATTATTTGAGAATTGTATTTTTTATAAAAAAATCGTAAAATTTTTTCCCATCTCTTATTCTACTTATTTTTCTGAAATTTCGAGAAATAAAATTTCATCCACTTTAATATTTATATTAGTTAAAAGAAGATATTCTTACAGAATTTAAATCATCAATTATTTTTTGTAAAACAAATACCATTTACCAAAAATCTTCACTGAATGATAAAATAAAATATGCAAAAAGACCTTAAGATATTATTTAATTAGAAAAGATCTTAATTGATTTTATAAATAAAATAAATTGGGAACATTATTGTAATAAGAAAAACATTTTTACTATGAATAATGAACTTTTACAAGAATTGTTTTCATTTTTTGAACTTTAATTAGAATAATTTATTAAGTTTTCAATCTTTTAAAATTCTATACTGATTTCACTCTTTTGAGATAATATTATTATTGAGTAAAAACTTTATTTATTAATCATAAACTGAGAAGCTTAGTAAAATTAATCAAACACCAATATTTTAAAAAGATATTTTAAATTCATTTTGTATGTGTATAAACCTACCAATTTTTGTTGATACGGATTTTCATACACGATATTATCAGAAAATAAGAGTGATAACTCTGGTAAATTTGAGGCCAAAGTATCCAAGATTCAATAAATCATTAGATTTTCTTATTTTTTTAAAGATCAATGAGTACATAAAATTATTAAAAAAAAATGGCGTTCACATTATATTCGTCAAATATGTTTCACAGATAAAGCTATCATAGAACAACATTAGAAAAATAGTTATCTGTTATCAAGCAATCAAGTTCATCTGCTTAACAGCTACAGCCTGGTTAAAAAACGCATTTCTGCATATTTGAAACTTAAAGTAAATAATATTTGTTTCAAATCAGATAAATCAACTGATATTCCTCAAGTATAGTTTCAGAGTACATATATATATATATATATATATATATATATATATATATATATATAACATAGTGATGAGCCACGTATACTGTCTTAATAATATGTATAGGAAAAACTACTAAAAAGTTGTAAGTTTAAAAATGTATTTTTTGACAGTATTTATTTATTTCTATTACTCATTATTTTATTTATTTCTATTTTTGACAGTACTTATTTATTTCTATTATAATAATAGAAATAAATAAATACATTTTTAAAAATACATTTTTAAACTTACAACTTTTTAGTAGTTTTTCAAATATATATATATATATATATATATATATATATATATATATATAGTAATATTAACTATAGTAATAATACCAATAGTAACAGAACTAATTCTGTCAAGACTAGCAATAATTAAACTACAAATAAAATCGTCTTGAAACCCACCGGGAACGAACCCGGAGGGAAAAAAAGGGGATGAAAAAAAAAAAGTACCTGAACAAAAAGTCAAGCACTCGTAAGAAAGAAAAAACCCAAGACGAAAACCTTAACAATAAAGGGCTCAATACGAAAGCAGAGCACACAAAGCACTCAAAGCGAAAGTAGCGCAAACAAAATTGAAAATCTAAGATTTTCGATATATATATATATATATATATATATATATATATATATATATATATATATAAATTTATTTATAAACGGAACTTTGTCTGTGTGTGTGTGTGTGTGTGTGTGTCTGTCTGTGTGTGTCAATTACCTATAGACTCCAAAACGGCTGAACCGATTTTCTTGAAAAGTTACACAGTTGTACTATAAGCATCTGCGAGTGTTCTTAGCTAGATTTTGTGTCGAGGTACCCCCGATAAATATCGAAAATCGATAATCGAAAATATTGTATACATATATTATTATTATTATTATTATTATTATTATTATTATTATTAATATATTGTGTATATCTTATCTTCGTTTATATTATCGCTCGTGTTTTAATTTCCTCGATCAAGATTTGAATAAAAAAGAAACCAAAAACTGGTAATTAATTTTCTTTCTTTTTCAAACTACAGTTCACTGTAATTATTTTTCCTCTTTATTCTTTCATTAAGTATGCTTATTTTAATAGCAATTTTAAAAATTTGTACCCCTAGGAAAATCTTAAAATATTTTCCAGTTAATATTATTTAGGTACTTCCACAGATTCGCAATACCTAAGGTTTAAAAAGAATTTGTAAAATTGAAAAATCTTTCTTGAAGTTTTTATTTATTTTTAATTTGAAGCTAATACATAAAACTTAACATTTCCTATAAACTACATACTTTTTTATATTTCAAAAATAATTTAAATTCATTAGAAGATTTCGTTCTGTCATTTCTAAATTTTTATTTAAATTTGGAGCTATTAGGTTGTCCCAAAATTTCGTAAACACTTGCAAAAAGTAGAAATTTTACACGCCAAGTAATCTAATGTTACCAAAAAACACTTGCAAAAAACTGAAATTTTACTCACAAAAACAACAAAAATTCTTGCTCAAAATAAAGACCATCATTTTCCAAGACTTTCTGCCATCGATCTGCAAGCTTTCGGATCTGGTCAAAGTAGCATTCAGCCGGCTTCGAATCAAAGAATTCTTGACACACTTCTTCGACTTCATCAAACGAGTCGAACAAGCGGCCCTTCAGAAAGTGTTGCATTGAGCGGAAAAGGCCGTAATCTGATGGAGCACAGTCAGGGCTGTAGGTTGGATGTGGTAGAACCTCAACGCTGTCCAGCTCTTCAAACTCGTCTTTGGTCTTCCTGGCGGTGTGTGGCTTGGCATTGTCCTGCTGCATCAAAGCGCGCTTTCGGTTGATCAGAGCCGGGTACTTTTGCTTCAACTTTTCGTAGACACGCTCAAGTTGCTGACAGTAAAGTTCGGCACTGAAGGCACGACCATTCGGAACCAACTCAAATGCACGATTCCGTCAAAGTTCCACCAAACACAAAACATGACTTTCTTGCCGAATCGATCTTGTTTTGGAACCGGCGGTGTTTCTTGCCTTTTCTGAACCCATCCCTTGTCTCGATTGTGCTGGACCAGATAGACCCATTTCTCGTCAGATGTCACAATGCACTTCCAAAACTCTCGTTCAATTGATTGCTGAGCAATTGACGGCAAATTTTAACTCGTCTGTTGGCTTGTGCTTCGGTGAGTTCTTGCGGATCTTGGCGCAGCTGTTTGTGAACAAAATAACGTTGCTTCAAATGTCGATGAATTGTCGATTTGACAACTCCAAGCTCATCAGCCAATTCTCGAGCGCTCGATGAAGGCGCAATGTCCAACTCGGTTTGCACGTCTCAATCATCCAACTTTAACGGCCGTCCCGAGCGAGGCTTATCTTCAAGACTCATGTCACTAGAATTGAAACGCTTGTACCACTTTGAGATCGCCGCATATGCACTTGTTCCTTCACCTTCGGCAGCACAAATCTCTTCTGCAGCTTTTCTGGTTGAAAGACCTCGCTTCCAGCAATAACGAATCAAAACTCGCAGCTCAATTTTATCAATTGCCATCTGGAATACAGATTATATATTATCGATTTTTTGCACTGTTGTAAGAACTGCAACCTTGAAAATTCTGAATATCATTTCTTATGTCTTTGTCTATGAGTGTATCAAATTTGATTAAAATCGGACCACCCCTTCTATAACCCGATTTATTCCATTATTGATTTTTGATATTTATCGGGGGGTACGTCGACACAAAACCTAGGTAAGAACACTCGCAGACGCTTATAGTACAACTGTGTAAATTTTCAAGAAAATCGGTTTATCCATTTCGGAGTCTATAGGTAACGGACACACACACAGACACACACACAAAAAGTTCCATTTATAAATAAGTTTAGATATATAGTCATCCGCAGACAGATCTGTCTCGCTGTATCACAGTACGGTTAGACATCCGATTGCTTTTACACAGGATTGAAACCCGACCAAATTGGCGTCATTCGGCGATTCTACCTCTGAGCTATGGGCGCTCGTTAGACGGAGGCAGACTTTTTAGCGTGTGATGTATATTGAGGAGGTGTTGTAAGCCTTGTAAGTGATATTGTGTATCGATGGTTGTGCTAACACAAAGTTACAAGTCATCGTGACTGAGGGAAACTCTAAAGTCCGCTAATCATAGTCGATTTATAAACCACAGGTGGGATCTGCGGGTTTTGAACAAATGCACATGTGACTGAGCAGGCCTCTGCAACAGGGATTAGATGGCTTGTAGACATAGAGCATCCTCGGATACAAATGACCATCCATCCATTCATCCCCTGGAACGTAAAAATAACTGGGTTGGTGTCCAAGCGGCTATTTAGCCTTCTAGGCGTGATGTATCACAAGCCTTTGTTAAAGCACCCGTCTAGGAGAAGAAAATATATTGCACTCCCACCCTTCAGCGCTAATCCAGATATCTTGCATCTGTCTGTCTCTGGTATTCTTAGCATCGTTGGTCATCGTTTGTCATTGCAAGCCATATGCGACTATAATATTAGCAAAGGACATCTTAACCTCTTTTGTGCGTGGATGTCTAGGTAGCATGATGGTTAGCAGTTCGGAACCAGTAATCGTTCAAATTCCAGTCTTTAGGTACATTCACTTTCGCACAAATATCTTTGGCAAGCAGTCTTGAAGAAAAGAAAAGTATGGATTCCAAAATAGAAAACTTGTTAGCAATGAGCGGCGACAGGTTTGAACGCAATCTTCAAGATATTAAAATTGATTTCAGATATGAAATGGACTGTTACGACTAAGTGCCGACCTGAGTGCCCATTTTTATATTTACATACGTACTTTCCCTGCTATTGAGCACTTTTACCCAGAAATATAGCAAAATCTAAAAACTCTATTTTATCAGATACACACACACACACGCACACACACACACACATACACACACACACACACATATATATATATATATCTGTATATATATATATATATATATATATATATAATAAAAAATTATTTATATATATATATATCTGTATATATATATATATATAATAAAAAAATTATATATATATATATATATATATATATATATATATATATATATGCAAAATAATATATTGGCATGCCAGATTCAAGTTTACATGATGCGGAACACACTTAGGTATATATGTTTGACTGTATACATGTATTTGCAGAGACGTTGGGCAAGACAAAAACCAGGAAAAGTCAACGGAGAATGATAAAGCTGATGGAGTGGCGGCAGTTGTGGAGGAAGACCCTTGTGAGGGTTGGGTGAGAGTAAAAAAAGAAACCAAAAACCCGTGAACGCGAGATTTAAAAACGAGATTTCACGCTGTCACCATCCAGACGTGATATTCGTATGCGGAATGCAATATCGGAGACATCATACAGCTGCGCCTCCGGCAGCCGGCGTCCCTTTTCTCCATAAGCTATAATTTCCAACACTAAGCAAGCAATCCTGAATGTGTATGTATCTGTAAGTATTTGAGGTCGGGAGTGTATTGTGACAGTTATGCATTTTTCTTCTTTTTTTTTTCTAAATTTTTACTTGGTTCACTTTTTGATTTTCTTTTTACTGCAAGAAGTGCCAAGCCAATTTCATTAAATATTCCTTGATTTTTTTTTTTTATAAATTCTCTTTCCTTGTCACCGTTGTGCTGTCCAACTGAAATGCTCACATGCCATAGGCAACATTCTGACCAGTCTTCAAGCTTGTTGCTTTTTTATGCATATCATTCAGTGTGAAATACTTTTATTGTTTCGGTCATAATTCTTTTTTACTCTTTTTTATCTTTATCTTTTTTCTTTCTTTAGACACATTTATTATTCTTTCTTTTTGTTTTATTATATTTATTGTCTTTTAATAATAAATTTACTTCTTTCTACTTTTCTTTCATTGTCTCCATTTTAATTATTTGTTCATTTTATCTTTGATATATTATTCTTTTTCTACATTGTCCTTCACTTATATTCATTCTTTCTTTCTACATTTCTGTTTTTCTTTCATTCTTTTATTCTATAGTTCTTCGTACATTACCTGTTTCTTTTTTCTTTTTTTCTAGTTTTCTTCTTTGCACGTCTCTTTTTTCTTCCTATTTCTGCATACCGTTTTTCTTTCTTTCAACATTTTTTTCCCTTTTTCTTCCATTGTTCTTTCCATTTTTCTTTCTTGTACCATACATTTATTTTTGGTCTTTTTATATTCTAATTTTTTTTCTTCCAACATTTTTTCTTTCTTTCTAATTTTTTTCGATTCTTTCTTTCAATATTACTTTCCCTCGTTCGTTTTTTCTTACTATATTTTTCTTTAATCGTTTCTTTCTATATTTCCTTACATTCTTTGTATATTTTCCTTCTTTCTACATTATCATTCTTCTTTCTTCATTTTTAATTTCTTTCTTCTTCCTTTCTACGTTTTTGATTATCTTTTTAATTTCTTTCTACATTTTTTGTTCGTTCTTCCCTTCTTCTATGTTACTGATTTTCTTTCTTTCTTTCTTTTTTCCATTTCTGCTTTTCTTTCTTCTTTCTTTCAACTTTTTTGATTTTCATTCTACTTTTATTGAACCTTTCTGACTTTCTTTCTTCCTGCTTTTTTTTTCACCTTTTCTTATTTTTTTTTCCTTCTTTCGACTTTTCTGATTTGTTTAATTTGTTTCTTTCTATATTTCTGATTTTGCCTTTCTTCTTTCTTTCTACATTTTAGAATTTCTTTCTTCTTTCATTCAACTTTTCTGATTTTTTCTTCAAACTTTTTTCTACATTTCTTTCATTCTTTCTTTCTTTCTTTTTCTTTCTTTCTTTCTTTCTTTCTTTCTTTCTTTCTTTCTTTCTTTCTACATTTCTGATTTCCTTCCTTCTTCCATTCAACTTTTTTCTTCTTTCTTTCAACTTTTTTGATTTTTATTCTTCATTCTTTCTTTCTTCTTTCTTTCTATATTTCTAATTTTTTCTTTCTTTCAACGTTTGTGATTTTCTTTCTTCTTTCTTTTTAGATTTTTCTTTCTTTCTTTCTTTCTTTCTTTCTTTCTACATTTTTGATTACGGGAACAAAAATGTTGATTGGAATGAAACAAAAAACACAGAAACAGAAAATAGATAAAGAAAGGAAGCGACATTAATACATTACAGATAAGTTTTTTTGTTTATCTTTCCATGTTCTTTCTTTCCTTCTTCCTCTCTTTCACTCTCTTTCACTCTCACTTTTTTACTAGTCATTTTTTTTCTTTCCCATCAACATACTTATCTATTTTAACTGTTCTTTATTTTTTCTATCTCTCTTTCTTTTCAATCCCCTACTTTCACCATATTTTATTTGGATTTTAAATTTTCAAATACATATTTATATTTGCATCTTCCTTGAAAATTCCACTGTGGCTTTCATAAATAACAAAATATTATCATTATACGAAATAATGAACGAATTTTGCAAAAGTGCAAAGTCACATGGCATTAAAAGAGTAATTTATTGAAATGTTAACGTTTTGATTAAGTTTTGGCAATTTAAATCTGAGATAATCTTTAACAGGACCGATATTTTTCGGCAGCGACTAAGAAGAAAAAAAAAAGACAATCGTTTAAGAAAATGGTAAAAGAGAGATAAATTTTGTGGTTGTTGGCCTTTTCAATTTGAAATGATTAGTCGAACCGTAAGTGAAATGTCGAAAAAGAAAAGATAGCAGAACTTTAAATACATGAGACAGTGCAGGCGTAAGATGTTTTGTGAATGTCATTTTAGCGACATAAGCTTTGAAATCGGATTGTAAATTAGATATGTGTAAAGTCTCAGCGTTTATAACGTTTAAAATATCTGGAATTAAGACATCACCAATATTTAAAAGGTTGTCAATGATCTAACAGTGAAAAAGTGATAAGAAACATCTCTGTCTCACTCACTCACTCACTCATTCATTCACTCCCTCTTGCTCTCTCTCTCTCTCTCTCTCTCTCTCTCTATATATATATATATATATATATATATATGTATACAAATGTATAAGAAACGAAGAAAATGATTGCAACGTTCAAAACATTAATTTAAAATAGTGCTCAATATAAAAATAGAGCAATGAATATTTATTATAAATGAATTACTTTAGAACATGTACAAACTACAAGTTACTACAAAATTTGAGCATTTTGTTTCGACATTGAAAGAACGATATCTCATCAGGTAGTTTTTAAAAGAAAAAGAAAAAATACAACAAAAAACACTTTCTTTGATTTTTTTTGTACGAGGTAAGAGGATATTAAAAAAGAGGGAAAAAGAAATAGGGCAAAATGATGAAAAAAAAGAGAAATCAAGAAATGGAAAAGAAAGGAGAAAAAGAAAGACAGAGAGGAAACAAAAAAGCAAAGAGGAAAAGAAGAGAGAAAGAACTGAGAGGAAAGAGTCAATGGAAACGGCTAAGAGAGAGACATTTATATTTAGTCAGGAAGTAAATTGTAGACAGATACAGATATCGGTTACATGGTGTCTGGGCTTAACAACAAAGAAAAGGTGAGACAATGCACAGAGGGAAGAAAGAAATAGAAATTTAAAACTTTGCTCACGGAAGTGAATTTCAGATAAATACACATCTGAATTAAATTGCAGATAGATAGTTCGTTACATTGTTTCAAACTAAATCCTTTGGCATTTATTTTTAAAAAAATGATGAAATCACATGCACAAGGCAATCTTCAAATGCTGAAAATTAGGTTGTGTCTGAAACTTCGAAATGTGCTAAATGCTCCGTGATCGATCCCGACTTGGCAGCTCGGATACAGTAAGTTTCTCGCCGGCGTAGTGTGGCTTCCAAGTGTCTCTTCTACAAGTACTTTCATGGCTTCTGCTCTGATGAACTTAGCTCAGTGGTGCCCTTTTCTGCAATCATCGTCAGTACATCGGTAGTTGAATTGAAAAGCGAAAACCGTATTGCTTGTCTAAAAGAAGGCCTTCTCTTTTTGGGAAACAACTAAAAGCCTTAATCAATGCTGAATTGGTTAAGCATCTCATATCTCAAGGCCTTCTTTTAGACAAGCAATATGGTTTTCGCTTTTCAATTCAACTACCGATGTACTGACGATGATTGCAGAAAGTCTGTCAAGCCTTAGATAAGAATAGTGAAGCTCGAGCTGTTGTTTTGGCTATCTCGAAAGCTTTCAAAAGGGCTTGGCATACAGTTTTTTTTTTTACAAGTTGAAATGTTACGGTATCCCGATTTGGCGGCTCGACTTCAGTCCATTTCTCACCAACGGAATGTGGCTTCTCTCTGTCTTTTCTACAAAGATTTCCACGGCTTTTGCTCTGACGGCTTTTTTTTCGCTGGTGTCCTGGCCGCATGAGTTGATTCGTGCTGCTAGATTGGCATCTAAGTCCCACCCTTTTACCGTTAAAATAGTCAAATACACCACCACTTCTACTCCCTCAGTTTCTTTTCTCGCACTTCCCACCTGTGGAACTCCATTCTACATACATGCTTCTTCGATAGCAGCAGTCTCCAAGAGTTTAAATGCAACGTCAGTCGCTATTTTCTATCTCCATGATCCCCATCTTTCTCTTATCCTTTAATCAGCATCCATTATACATTTTTTTTTATCCATCTCTTTCTTTTTTCTCACTGTAACCCCGTACGCCCCAGTAGCCTTCTCGCCTTGCTAAGGGTGAAACCATTATAAAAAGAAAGATTGGGAAATGAAAGTTATTCTTTTGTATTAATGCAGATGTCTCGCGGGTCTCTATCTTTGCCCCCATGTTTTAAAAATTTTCATTAACGACATTCCCAATGGCATCAGCTTCCAACTTTGTATCTATGCTGGTGACAAAACCCTTTGCCCTTCTCTTGATTATATATCTGATCAGTTCGATAAGGTTAAATTTGTGGCTAATGTAAAAAACGACATTCAGTCTGTTGTTAAATGGGGAAAAGGAGGGGCTGTTAATTTTAACATTTCCAAAACTGAACTGTTCTCTGTTAATCATTTGAGATACCCCTTTTTTTCCTTTTCTCATCATGGTTGACGCTAACCGCTAGGAAAGTGATTCGTTGCGCCTTCTCGGGCTAACGTTCTCGGTTGACATGAAGTTGAAAAAATATGTTGAATCTTAGGTTAGCTGCTGAGAAAATCGGTTCACTTTGTTGTGCGAGACAATTTTTCTCTCCAGAATCGATCTTACATATATATAAGTCTACTATTTGTCTGTATCTAGAATATTGCTGCCACATATAGTCCAGTGACTCTATTTCCCTGGAGACCCTTCATAAGATCCAAAGATGAATTTGCAATATTATTTGTCCTCATCTCGTGAGGTTTTCAAATCTTTGTTCATTGGATAAAGGAAAAAGAATCTATTGCTAGGTGAGCTTCTAAGAAAGTTGCTTCACTGTGTCGTGCGAGACAATTTTTTTCTCCAGAATCTATCTTGCATATCTATAAGTCTACCATTCATCCATGCTTAGAATATTGCTGCTACACATGGTCTGGATCGCCTGCTATATATTTAGAGACCCTTGATAAAATCCAAAGTACAATCAGCAATATTATTGGCCCTGTTCTGGCATCTCGGCTTAGTCACTTTCCCGCCGTTGTAAAGTTGCCTCCCTGTGTCTTATCTATTAAAACTTTCATGGTAACTATCCCGATAAATCTTTGCTATGGTATCTAGTTTTTATGAATTTAAGCGCAGTACTAGACTGTCGATGGGCGAGTTTTCATCAGTCTGAAGTTGAGTTTGGCTAGATGTAACCGTAAGTTCTACGCTAAAATATATTTTCTTGCATTCCTCGCTTGTGGAACTCTCTTTTGGCTCCATGCTTTCCAGTCAACTTTAATCTTCAAAAATGTAAATGCAATGTCAATTATTTGCTGTCCTCTTGGTTATTTTTACTTTGTTCCCACTCCTTAGCAATGTTTGTATTTTCTAAATCTTCCACGTACATTTAATAACCGCTTGTATCTTAGTGTCTTTACTCCCTTACTTGGGGTGAACTCTCTCTCTCTCTCCTTCTCTCTCTCTCTTTCTTTGTATATATATATATATATATATATATATATATATATATACCAAAAGGTTGAAGCCTAGGTTGCGGAAATAATACATTTCTAAATGAAAATAAATATACATACATACATACATACATACATACATACATACATACATACATACATACATACATAAGCCTTCTTCCGATCTTTGGCAAAGCGTTCGAAGCCATTATCAACGCCGAGGTCGTTCAGCATCTCACGGCCCATGGGCTTATCTCAGACAAAGAGTATGGCTTCCGCTTCACCAGGTCTACTGCTGATATGCTAACGACCATCACCGAGTACATATATCAGGCACTCGATAGGAATGGTGAAGCCCGAACCATTGCCTTGGATATCTCTAAAGTGTTCGACATAATTTGGCATGCTGGCCTTCTATGCAAACTGCGGAGCTATGGTATAGCTGGACAATTGTTTGAACTAATCCAGTCATTCCTATCTAACCGCACATTGAAAGTGGTATTAAACGGACATGTCTCCCGGAACTACCATACGAACGCGGTTGTCCCTCAAGGCGATAACCTAGGTCCTACGCTCTTTATGATCTACATTAATGATCTCCCTGATACCATAAGATCCCAAGTAGGTATGTACGCCGATGACACCACAGTTTATTCTCGCCTCGACCAAAACTCTGGTGTGGGCGACAAAGTTAACCTTGCAGCCGAGCTTGGAAAGGACCTCCAATCCGTAATGGACTGGGGTAAGAAATGGCTCGTAAATTTTAATGCTTCTAAAACGAAGCTACTATCAATTAATCATCATAGACAATCGCACCTACCTCCTATTAGCATGGACCAGGCTTGCCTCCCAGAGAGTAAAACACTACGCCTCCTTGGTTTCACACTTTCAGCGGACCTCAAGTGGAATCACTATATCGAATCCATTGCTAAATCCGCTGCTATGAAAGTCGGTTCTCTGTGCAGGGCCCGGAAGTCTTTTCCGTCTGAATCTATCCTGCACATTTATAAATCTACCATCCGCCCGTGCATTGAATACTGTTGCCATATCTGGTCGGGTGCCCCTGCTATCCTCCTTGGGCTTCTCGACAAGGTACAGCGGAGGGTCCGTAATGTGATCCATACTGACTTGGCAGACCGCCTACAGTCTCTCTCTCACCAGCGCGACGTGGCTTCCCTGTGTCTCTTCTATAAATACTCCCACGGCTTCTGCTCCGATGAACTTAGATCACTGGTGCCCCCTAGGTTCGAATTTTCACGAGATACTAGATTAGCAACTAGATCCCACCCTTTTACAGTGGAACCGATAAAATACAACCGAAACTTCTACTCCAACAGTTTCTTGCACTTCCCGACTGTGGAATTCTCTTCCACATGACTGCTTCCCCGACGGCTACAATCTCCAGGAGTTTAAATGTAAGGTCAATAGACACCTCCTAACAAACTAACTTCTAGTCTTTCAAACACACTTCCCACCCACCCAACTATCTATCACCCCCCTTCTGACATTTCCTACATCTAAGCACTCTTCCTATTTACCTTCCCCCTATGTAACCCCAAGCGCAATAGTGGCAGTGGAATGCTTTGCTTGGGGTGAAATGATTAAAAATACATACATACATACATACATACATACATACATACATACAGATATCAACCAAAGTATGCCACCACCAGTCTGCCTATGGAGAACAGCCTGACAGAACAAGGCCTGAATTAACTAGTTAATTAAAATACATTTTTTGATCGGACGTCTACAAATCTGTTTTCTATCTTCAGTGTCGAAACGTAAAAACACTAATTCTTTTAAAGGATTTTTTTTATCCGACATTATTTCTTCTTACTTTAAGTGTCCGACAAAAAGATCCTTTCAAAAATGACGTTTATGGTATGAAACTGGAGCTAGCAGGTATTATTCGCGTTGTTTAAATATCTCCTTATTTTCAACTAACATCCATAGGAACTTTTATTTATTAAAAGAAAACTTTCTATTATTTAAAATAAATAAATCCATTAATAATTTATAAAATTAAAATAAAATAATAATAAGTACATTAGTATAAAAAATAAATAAATAAATATAAACAAATAAGAAAATACAATATTCAACAACAGCAATGACATTTACGCACTATTATTCGCCATTAAATACATCACTTAGCATCTTCCATAATTTATCTTGATATTCCCAATTAACCTTAAGAAGATTTTTTACTGTTCTTAATTTTAAAATTTTGTAAGTTTTATATTTTTACTTCTGTTTATAAAAACTTGTTGGAAAATAAAATTCTTGCATTTACCTCGATAACGTTGATCAAAGGATAAAGCATATTAGAAAAGAAAAGTTTTCGACATTCATATTGTCTTTTTACAGATATATTTTACTAGCAGTATAGCCCGGCGTTGCTCGGATGTAATGAAAGCTTTAAAACTAATCCATGGTCCTGGAGCTCAGACTCTTTCGACGTTGGCACGAAAGACTAAAAACACTAGTTGTTTCTAGTTAAAGCGAAACTGTAGACTGACAGAAAAATGAATGGATGCAAGTCAAATTTTGATTTCCTGGTATAGATATCAAATAATTTTTTTTCGTCGTAAACTGAATTTTGAAGGCTAAATAAATCCTCTGAGTAAATGGTATCATGGCTGAAACTAAGAACTACAATTATACCTACTTAGAGCCAAACCCGAAGCAAAAACTAAAATAAAAGGGCTGAAAAAAATGCAGGCATACAGGCAGATAAACAGACACACACACAAACATCTTGCTTTATATATATATATATATATATATATATATATATATATATTATCAATTTTCTGCACTATTGTAAGAACTGCAACCTTGAAACTTCTGAATATCGTTTCTTATGTCTTTGTCTATTATTGTATCAAATTTGATTAAAATCGGACCATTCCTGCTATAACCCGATTTTTTCGATTATCGATCTTCGATATTTATCGGGGGTACCTCGACACAAAACCTAGCTAAGAACACTCGCAGATGCTTATAGTACAACTGTGTAACTTTTCAGGAAAATCGGTTCAACCGTTTCGGTGTCTATAGGTAACGGACACACACACACACACACACACACACACACACGTACACAGACAAAGTTCCATTTATAAATAACTTTAGTTTAGATAGATTTATATGTGAATTAGATAGATAGATAGATAGATAGATAGATAGATAGATATGTATGTATGTATGTCAAAATTCATACACACACTCACACACACACACACACATACATACATATATATATATATATATATATATATATATATAAGAGAGAGGGGTGATTTCTTCTGAAGCCTTCGACATTGATTTGATGTCTTTTCTATTGCGGAAAATGTACATTTAATGCCAGCACTGATACTCAAACCTCGGAAACAATTCTCCAGCTGCGCGCTGACCAGCGAATATGCTGACATGTTTATAAAATAAAAGCATTTAATAGAAATCTAACGAAATACAATTTGCTTATCACGAAAAACCGGAGTATTGTGCAATCGAATAGTAATGAACAAAGACACTTAGCTGTGGAGAAATGGTTAAAAGCAATTTTCCATTGTAGTACGTTTGATCTTCACCCGATTATCTGTTAATGTGTCTCTATGCCAATTTAACGTACGCAAAGCAAATAACACCAGCGTTTATGTGATGATTAGCATCCTAACCCATTACACCATTATTTTTGTGGTATTCGACCCCTAACTGTTTTTCCTAAATTTTCCTCCTCGCTCCTGTCATTGGGAATAAAGGTTTCCCGTGTTCCCTGTTCAGAATTGTGTCTCCCGTTGCTTCTAAATTCATTTCAATCTTTTTTACATCCAGTGGATAGCAGCTTAGAACGAGAAATCGGGGAACCGAGTTCAAATTCCTTGCATTCACTTACGCGCAAATACCCTTGGGAAATTATTATTCCGTCTCTTTCCAACAATCAGTCTCCCGCAGAAAGCAATGGCAACCTACTGCGGGATAATCTTCTGCCCAGTCAGTCAGTCATGACGCTTTCGAGACATGATCGCCCAAAAGCGTGTATCACGTGTGGCACTTAACTGACTGATCACCTTGCTTGGTGTGAATTGATTAAGAAAATATTTCTACAGAAGGATGCTGGGAATACTGTGAACAGAGCTTGTAAGCAACGAGGACATTTTAAGGAAAAGAGAACTAAAGAGAACACTTATACTGCATGCAACATAATTAACCCCACCTAGATATACTTCCCAGAAATATCTCCCACATAATGATAAGACATTAGCTAGATGAAGACACCATTGCTACTAATGCCTTAACATCATATGAGAGGTATTGCTACCACTTCTTGTAATTAGAATATAAAAAAAGACAGATGAAATTTCTGGAACACATATTGAAAAAAGAGGTCTTGGAAAATTTGACACACACATCCCATATCGAAAGCAAAAGGTGAAAGAAGAAGCAGCCACATAATGTGTTTACCTGAATGAATAACAAAACGTGAGTGAGAGGAATAGTCAGTCAGTTAAGTGTTATACATGATACACGCTTTTGGGCGATCATGTCTCGAAAGAGTCATGACTGACTGGGCAGAAGATTATCTCTCAGTAGGTTACCATTGCTTTCTGCGGTAAACTGGTTACAAACCAAGGCTATAGAACCCAATTTGTCCTATTATTTAACCCATAACTGGAGGGAAGAGGCGGATTAATACCTTTCCCAAGGGTATTTGTGCCTAAGTGAATGCAATAAATTCAACTGGAATTCGAACTCGGTTCCCCGATTTGTCGTTCTGAGTCGATATCCATTGTACGACAAGGCGCATTCGAGAGGAATAGTAAAAAGAAAAAAAACACCATTAAGGGCTACTAATAATAGAAAGTTGTGACGTGCCATGATCGCTCACGTCCTTAAGAGACATGGCACATAGAAGAAAACAATTTTGAGTCAAACTTAATGATCAATTAGCACTTATCATTAATTTAAGCGTAGCAATCGACCTGATCATTCTCAACGGAATGAATATATTCTTCATCTCGTGTCCCACGCGCGTAGTCCTGCACCAAAGATCAGTTTAGTCGATAATTTATGCTAATTTAGTGCAACAGTTCGCATGCTTACTTAGCAGAACAGTTCTATAATCTATTGATTTTGATTCACACTATGTGCCCTTCCAACAAATTAATCTCGGTTTAGTAGATATCAAAATGAGGAACGCTACATTCAGGATGTGCGTTGTGGTACAGTGGATATCGGCTCGGAACGAGAAATCGGAGAGCCTAGTTCGAATTCCAGTTGAATTCATTGCATTCACTTACGCGCAAATACCCTTGGGAAAGGTATTAATTCGGCTCTTCCTTCAAGTTATGGGTTAAATAACAGGACAGATTGGGTTCTATATCCTTGGTCGGCAACCAGTCTACCGCAGAAAGCAATGGCAACCTACTGTGGGATAATATTCTGCTCAGTCAGTCATGTCTCTTTCGAGACATGATCGCCCAAGCGTGTTTCACGTATGGCACTTAACTAACTGACTGACATTCAGTAAAGGTGCTATCATGAAGTATGGATTAACGACTCAGTTTATTTTTTCGTTGTTTCTTTAACTAATGTCCACATATTACCAGGCTCATGAGCCACTCAAGGTAGAAGAATACTGAACGAAATGTGGGAGATGGATGTAATAAGATGTGGAATTTGTAGAATAGGTAACGATTGATGATTGACTTGAAGAGGTTAAGATTGTAGTCTTTAGAGAAGTATCCGCACGGATGTCTGTTCAAGAAAGTGGCAGTTTGGAAGAAATGGCTAACTGGTAAATTTTCCATCTTTTGGAACACGGGGGAAATGAGGGTGTTTTCGAGTCTGCGGAAATAGCATGACGTTTCCAAATAGCGGTTCTTGGGGGGAAAAAAATCTGTGTGAGTAGAAGTTCTTTTTCGCAGTTGGAATATAAAGGCGACTGAGGGTGGTTCGATTTGGCTTAGTCAAATAAATGTTCATTGTAGTTATGAGTGTGTGAGTGTGCGTGAATGTGTGCGCGTGTGCATTTGTTGGATAGCGATCAGTGGCATGCTTTATGGATTTTCAAAGATCATTGCAATCTAATAATTCAAATCTTCTCCACTTGAACGACCCCCACCTCCCAAAAATGACTCACCCTAGTCGATCATCGAAATCATAAGTATTATTTCTTTCAATTGGACATTTCTTGTTTTATTTCATTTTCTCTTTTACAACTCTATTTATCTATTTATTTTTCTCCTCGTTATTATTATTATTATTATTATTATTATTATTATTATTTAAGGTGTTCTTTTTCATGATATCATCACTATCCCTGTCATCATCATGACAATAATTTTTTGTAAAATTTCTATTATTATCATTATCTACTTTTATTATTATTATTATTATTATTATTATTATTGTTTTCTCTCTCATTTTACTTTCATTATCATCTTCCGCCATCTTACATTTCATTACTATTCTTATTATGTCACTTTATTATTATTATTATTATTATTATTATTATTATTATTATTATTATTATTATTATGTTATTTTCATTATAATTCGATTTCTGCTATTATTATTATTATTATTATTATTATTATTATTATTATTTTCTCTCTTATTTTACTTTCATTATCATCTTTCGCTATCTTTCATTATTATTATTATTATTATTATTATTATTATTATTATTATTAATTCCTTCTCCGTCATATTTTCTTTATTATAAACTTTTTTTATATTATTATTATTATTATTATTATTATTATTATTTCCTTATTTCGCATTTTTCTTTCATTATCATAAGTTTCCTCTATCTTTCATATTGTTATTTTCTTCTCTTTCATTTTATTTTTCTCATAATCTTCATCTATTTGTCATATTATTATTATTATTATTATTATTATTATTATTATTCACGTGACATTCTTGATCTTTACGGAGCAATTTTTGAGCAGGCAGAGGTCATTCGAAAAAAAAAAAGAAAAAAATGAAACAATAAATTCAAAGATTGTTTGATCTTTCGGTTATCATGTTTTTTGTATCTTAGCTTTTTTATGAAGAGAGGTAATAAGGAATGGGCAGAAGAAGGTTTTAGATAAGGGTGGGAACTTTTTTGTCCCCCTGGTTGAGAAGCGTTTATTTTATATTGTCTTTTTTAGACGAACTTCTAGCAATCATAAACGGAAATTGGCCCATCAGACCATTGCCTTCCGTTCATGCGCAGTGTCACGAATGACTGGCAGAAAATGGCAATATAGCCAACCCATCTTAAGAAAGAAAGAAAGAAAGAAAGAAAGAATACAACTGAAAGAAAGAAAGGAAAAGAATCTTTAAAAAGTAAAAACAAAAAGGCGGATTACAGAAGAAAGAAGAAAGAAAGTATAAGAGATATAAAGCAAAAAAAATGAACAAAGAAAGAAAAAAATAAAAGCTGAAAAAAAGGAAAAGTTTAAAAGAAAACCTGATGTCAGAAGAAAGAAAAAAAGAAAGAAAAAAAAAGAAAGAAAGAAAAAGAAAGAAAGAAAGATTCTAAGATGTATATAAGACTGAAGAAAGGAATGATCGATCAATTCTAGAAAAATCAAAACAAAATTAAAAATCAGACACTAACTATGATCAGGAAAAGCAGAAGAGAAAATAACAACAAAAAAAAAAAAATGGATGAAATAAATTATCGATAAATTAAAATTTTCAGAGACCGGTGTATTAAAATAAAGCGAAGAGTTGAACGACAGAAAGGAAAAAAAACAAACAAAACATTAACAACATTTAAAACAAACAAACAAAAGACAAGATCAAAGATGTTCATTTTGTCAAGTGTTAGCGCAAACATAAAGATATACACAGTAGATATGACATCCTTCGTTGATAAGCAAGATTACGCTTGAATTATGGGCCTGCAATCCATGAAGCACACGCCCGTAGGCAGGCAGGCAGACAGACAATCAGGCACACAAAATTTGGCTAGCCACGAGGGCAGTCATTTCGCCTTCCTCCTGAAAAATGAAGTGGGGAAGAAGCATGGGAGCGTAAAGATAATTATAAAGATGGTAATCATAATTTAAAGCCTTGAAGATTATCAACACAATTTCAAGTTTAATGCATGCCGGGATCAAAGTCATTGTTACAAGGTTTATCTGAGAATGCGTTGTTGATTTTAATCGTTCATCATGGTGCTGGGACCAGTACAGCATAATAGCATTTTTATAGCTTCCATATTCTTAAATTACAGCCACTCGTTACGTGCGTTCTGGCGAATTTATTTTAAAAACAACAAAAACAACACAAGCAATAATGATAATAGTTTTGCTTGTTCCTCTGTTAGTTAGCGCGTACGTAAATTACACCCTGCCAATACCTCATAAATAAATGTACTATTGCGTTTTCATCAGGGTGAGACATATCAGGAACGCTACTTGGTTTCAGTAAAAAA
The DNA here is from genome assembly GCA_037127315.1 of Ascarosepion bandense. Lineage (NCBI taxonomy): Eukaryota > Metazoa > Mollusca > Cephalopoda > Sepiida > Sepiidae > Ascarosepion > Ascarosepion bandense. Next base: position 284,141 of record JBBBDQ010001241.1, on the reverse strand, counting down.
GAAATTGAAGTAAGAAAAAGAAAGAAAGAGACGACCGTTACACCTTACCATTATCTCATGATCAAGTGTGGAATTGGCAACTATTGTTCCCAAAAGATGACAGACAAGATGTATTCAAATGAATGGACCTAATTCAATATGGGTGAGTCTTACGAGCTTAATCGTCTGAAGAAACACTGCTGGAGCCATTCACAACTGGAGAATATTGTTTGTCCGTGTAAGGCAACTGAGACTACTGTCATATTCACCGTATAACACGATTGATGACCCGATGTGAGTGAGAAGTTCCCAAAGATATAACAAAAAAAAAACCCAAAAAACAATTACATCGAATACAGAATATATATATATATATATATATATATATATATATATATATATATATATATATGAGAAAGGAGCCAGATTTCCTTGAGGATTCGTTTAGGTAAAACCTACACTACCGACCATAAGTTTGGGACCACTTAGATTTATTCTCTAAGAGAAAGAAATAACAAATTTTATGTCTTAGAAGAATAAATATAGATATATTTCATTGTTGCTCACAATTGTACAATAATTAAAACCAAAATTAACATAGAGTAATTTCAAATTTAATTAAAGTTAATTCATATTTTCTTTTCATCAAAGAAACCACCACGAGTCTTTCTTGCTGCAGAGCAAATCCTTGGTATTCTTTCTAATAACTTATAAAAAGTTGGTGAAAATGATTTTCAAGCATCCTGTAAGCATTTAAACAACATTTGTTCATTTTTAGGAAATTCATTTAAAACTGTACGATCAATTTCATCCCTTATTCTCCTTCTTTAATAGTAGTTTCTTAACTGCTACACAGCCTTTAAGCCCTGCAGAATTAACAGTAGTAACAGATACTGGATGTTGCCGAGTGGAATTCATTTCAGTTATTAATTCTGGAGCAGTTTTTCTTCTATTCCTATTGCTAGATATGATCAAGTGCCTAACCTCTACAATAGATGTTACTCTGGGCCTACCAGATCTTTTTCTGTCAATATTTAACCCAGTTTCACGAAGTCGTTGAAGGTAATAATGCACGCCATTTTTTGATAGGCTTAATGTTTTAGCGATAACACGTTCAGAACATCCTTCTTTCAAAATAATTTCAACCTGAACTCTTTTTTCAATGCTAATCTGTTTCTTCCTTGTCAGTTATACCGTAGTAATATGGTTTACAAAAATAAATTATACCGTAATTATAATATCTGAATAAATCTGAATTTTCGGCAAAAACTTGATCACAATAAGAGGAGTCAAGTAGCAAACTGAGTAAATCTTTACTTTAAAGTTGAAAAGAATACTTTTTTTTTACTTGACATCTGCATAAGAATAACAAAAAAATACAAACTTGGCTAATTTGATTCTGCTAAAAATGTTTGGGTGGTCCTAAACTTATGGTCGGTAGTGTATGCTCTGGCTGACTAGGTATTTTTTACTCGTTCGAATCACCCTAAATTTTCTTCATTCTTTCATTGATAAAACTGCAATATAGGTAATTTTTAAATGTTTATAAATTTATTTGATTCACATGTTATTGTGCAGTAATAACAAAAGAACCATTCTATTTTTGTTTACAATTCACTTGGCAATAAATACTAAAAAATAGTATGAAATACATCATTTTTTTCAATACTAATAATTATGGCCGTTAAAGTATATATATATATATATATATATATATATATATATATATATATAGGGTGTATCAAAAATATATTTACAAACTTTTGGGATGTGACCCTCACGCCAAAACAAGAACAAAAGCTCATATATATATATGTGTCCGAAAATCTTTCGTTTTTGAATTATTAATAGTAAAGAAAGTTTACGGTAGATGGCGCTGTGTTGCCATGTAGACTAAGTTACATTTGTCATTCATTTACATTCATAACTAGTTTATCTTCAACGTTTAACGTGTGTAGTAATGTGTTAACAGAACAGCATCACTGATAGAGAAGACCAAAAGAGGATTCATCACGAGCTAGAAAAATCCTTCAGATAAGAATTGGATCTAGTCAAGGGTCGCCAAGTACGTACCTTGAATAAGTTAAAAACCAGAAGACGTTACACAAGGTCCATTAGCTCTCTATGAAGGCAGTTATCAACATTCACCAACATCAGCTGAGTGAATCTGAAAAGTCTGTACTGAACAAGGGTCTCAACTTCACAACAACTATTAATCGGATACCATACTTGAACATCATCTTGGTTGATATAGATTGTATAATAAACACAACGTTTCGACCAAGTAGCCTCTGGTTATCATCCGGTGTCCATTGATTGATTGATATGGATTATCTTATTGATTATTGCAAAATATCCTGTGAAATCAGCATGAAACTGCAATAACAGATTTCAAAGAATACTTCGCAACAAGATAATCCATATCAGCCAATCAATGGACACCTGATGATGACTAGTGGGTACTTGGTCGAAACGTTGTGTCTATTATAAAATCTATATCAACCAAGATGAGAACAATAGTTCGAAATAATTTCAAGATTATTGAAGAAAAAACAATTTATTTCTGGTGTTGAATTTATACAAGTATCTAGAACAAGGAATTGTTACTTCCTGTGAAATATATATTCATTGCTGATGTTTTGCAATAGAAAAACATTACAGATTAAAAAAGAAACATTATAAATCATATTCGTTCGAAAATATATTGAAACTATCAAATAGAGTTGTCAGTAGTCAGTGGAATCATTTCGAACTTTTGGAAATTTCCAGGACACATAATAAAGAAAACAATAAAGAAAGAGAGCTTGGAGGTTTTGACACTCATAATGCAAGTGCGACACAGGGAAAATATCGAGTAAGTCCAGTTTGATTTGGTGGTGTTCATGTCAAAGCATTTGTTTTTTAAATTTATATTTTACCTATATTTGTTTTCATCTTGTTATTATATATTCTTGTGATGTTTCTATTTCTGTTGAATATTTTGTTCTCTTAGGTGTAAATGGAAGTTTTGCGAGAGAAAAAATATGTTATTTATATTTCATACTTAATTTTTGCTTCATTTAAAACATTTTCGCTTGAAGAGTTTTTGGATAATTTACGGTGGATAGAAAGCGGGACCTGTTTATGCTACTCGGAGTTTTAGTGTGTATGTAAAGTGAGTGGTAGAGCAAAGAGAGGGAAACAAAAAGACAAACACTGCATAGAATTAGAAAGAAGAGCCATTATCGCCCACGTCCGGAAGAGGCGGAGCACATAAAAACGACGAACGTTACGATAATTTTATTAATAGGTAATACGTAATAATTGTAATAATTTACTGCCACAACAGTGGCAGTAAACTGCCTTGCTTGGGGCGATATGATTATATAAAAATATAATCATATCGCCCCAAGCAAGGCAGTTTACTGCCACTGTTGTGCAGGGGGTTACATAGGAGGAAAGTTATGAGAAAGAGTGACAGGGTATAGGGGGTGTCAGGAAGTGGGTAAGAGAAGATTGAGAATTCCGATGAGAGTGGAGTGGATGGAGAAAAAAGCATAAGAGAGAGGATGTAAGTTAGTGAGATAGGAGATGACTATTGACTTTACATTTAAATTCTTGGAGATTGTAGCTGTCGGGGAAGCAAGTAAACGGAAGAGAATTCCACAGGCGGGAAGTGCGAGAAAAGAAGATGATAGAGTAGAATTTGCGTTTACATTTTATTGGTTTCACAGTAAATGGGTGGGACCTAGTTGCTAATCTTGTGGCTCGAGTAAATTCATATTAGGGGGTACCAGTGAGCCAAGTTCATCGGAGCAGAAGCCGTGAAAATATTTGTAGAAGAAACACAGGGAAGCCACATTGCGTCGTTGAGAAAGTGACTGTATCTGATCTGCCAAGTCGGGATAGATCACATTACAGATTATCCGTTGGATTTTGTCAACGACCCCTAGATGGATAGCAGGAGCACCCGACCAGATATGGCAGCAGTATTCAATGCACGGGTGGATGGTAGATTTATATATATGCAGGATGGCTTAAGATGGGAAAAACTTCCTGGCCCTACACAGAGAACCGATCTTCTTAGCAGCGGATTTAGCTATGGATTAATCCTTTATACATTATTTAGTTATATTGAACCTTTGGAAAAGGGTTTGTCAGTGGTGAATATGTGGGACAAATGGTATGAAAAACATAAAGCTAATACATTTGTAATTTCGTTCTTTTTAAACTGAAACATAATTAATATAATTAATGTTTCCATTTTTTTAATTTTATTTTATTGGTCGGTTTTAAACATTTCGCGATTCTTTAAGAGGAACCAATCCTAATCATGGATTTGGAATTAACAGCCGAGTCTATATATCTTTGCTATGGCTTTATAGTCGAACAATGAAATCTATCATGTAAACAAGAAAATGAATATATTTTAATATGAAGATTTTTTTTTATTATAACGGGCATCAAAATATTACCTCATACAATGCAATTTAACTACATTCAGAGAACTAGTAAAAAGAAACAAATTTTCTACCTTGGAAAAGATCCAACAATTTGATCGTATGAATTGCACAGGAATTATCAGTTCATAATTTACTTCCTGTCAAAGACGAGAAGAGGTCGACGAAAAGTGCCATAGAATAAATAGACTGATATATCTATATAAGTAAAAATAATTATAAAAAGAAAAAGTAAATTCTATGGATTATCTGTATTTGAAAAATGTCCTGTTGCTTGTTAACTTGTTATAAAGACAACATACTGCGCATAAAATGTGTTCGTAGTAAATATCTATTGACTAGCTGAAGTATCTGTCTACACCAGACTTCTAGAAATGATCTAATGACAGATCTTGGAGTAGTCATTTTGGTCATTAAATGTGACGTTCGGTAGCATAGAAGCAATTTGTTTTCATGTCTGCATTTGATATGAGTTATAATCTTTTACTTATTTTATCTTTTTTTAAGAAAAGTGGTTATTAATATTTTCTCTTCTTGGTAAATTTTACATCCTCTTCAGGTGTTATTGCTCGTTGGGACTGTATTTTTTATTTTCTATGTTTTTTCTTGCGACATGAAACTGACAATCATCATGCAGTGTTGATACCTATAACATCATACTCTATCTCTCTCTATCTCTCCTCTCTCTCTCTCTCTCTCTCTCTCTATCTATCTATCTATCTATCTATCTCAATTCTTTTCTATCTATCTATCTATCTATCTATCTATCTATCTATCTCAATTCTTTTCTATCTATCTATCTATCTATCTATCTATCTATCTATCTATCTATCTATCTATCTATCTACCACAGTCTGTATCTATCTATCTATCTATCTATCTATCTATCTATCTATCTATCTCAGTCGATTCTTTTCTATCTGTCTCTGTCTCTCTCTCTCTCTGTCTGTCTGTCTCTCTCTCTCTCTCTATATATATATATATATGTATATATATATATATATATATATATATATAGTAATCCGCAGACATTCCTGTTTCGCAGCTCATCAGTGTGGTTAGACATCCGATTGCTTCCAGCCAGAATTGAAACCCGACCGACTTGACAAAAGTCGGAGATTCTACTTTTAGCTTGTTACATACACATTATAAACACACGCCAGTAGCCGAGAGTGTTCAATTCATTACCGAAGAACGATGCATAAATAGCGGTGAGTAGCTTCTGTCTTTAAAGTCTACCATTTCTCCTGAGTGCTCGACAGGCGAGAGCGTAAATAGTCATCCGCAATGTACACATATACACGAGAGTCTGCTGAAAAATGTTCGGCCTGATTTGCTTCCGGAAACCGGAACTAATGCACAAGCATCAGATTTCTTTTTAAAGGCGTCTTCAACGGACCTAGAACTTTTCAATACCCGCTCTCTCTCTCTCTCTCTCTTTCTCTCTCTCTCTCTCTCTCACACACACACACACACACACACACACACATATATATATATATATATATATATATATTGCGTCTTCGCGTCAGTGTGTGTTTCCAATGATGGGTGTGTTTGTGTGCGGGTCTGTGAGTTGTAATATCGTTCAACTGGTAGGAGGAGGCAATTCTAGACACTTGACATCTGCTGATATCAATTCAATCGATAGCCAATATTTCTTAAGTTTACAAATTCTGTTGAAAGTCGAAGTTCAACTTTACATAATCGGACTCCAGCTGTAGAAAGATTTACAGAGATTTTTTTTCATTTAATTAATTGCTTCTCTAAAATTTATTCTTTAACACAACCTATTTATCTTTGATTCCTCAACATCTTGTTTCTACGCAGATAGATATAAACAGACTGTGATAGATAGATAGATAGATAGATAGAAAAGAATCGACTGAGATAGATAGATAGATAGATAGATAGATAGATAGATAATGAATAGAATGAGATAGATAGATAGATAGATAGATAGATAGATAGATAGATAGATAGAAAGATCGACTGAGATAGATAGATAGATAGATAGATAGATAGATAGATAGATAGATAATGAATAGAATGAGATATAGATAGATAGATAGATAGATAGATAGATAGATAGATAGATAGATAGAAAAGAATCGACTGAGATAGATAGATAGATAGATAGATAGATAGATAAACGAAGACTGAAAAATTCATGTTTGGAATTGAAGCCCCATTTTCATTTCATTAAACAGTGTGTATTATTTATATTGGACTGTTGTTTTCGTCTTTATTGCTATATTCACGACGTTTCAGTCGTTGTACTCTCCGATCTTCTTAGAACTTCGAGCCGAACACTGTGAATGTTACAATAAAGATAAGTAAATTTAAATAATTACAACACCTCCTCTCAGAGTTATAAACAAACAGTGTGTCTTATGCCTATCGACCTACACTTTCAAGAAATCTTAGTAAAGAAAATGTATTCTCCGGCAGGGATCCAAGCGGGCGCAGATTCGTTCCCTGTCGGCGAATAGATTTTCTTTACTAAGAGTTTTGTGTATAAATGAAAATGGGGCGTCTACTTCAAACACGAAGTATCCACAATAAGAACATCTGAAGTAACACACACACACGCACACACACACACACACACACACACACACACACACACACATATATATATATATATATATATATATATATATATATATGTGGGGGGGGGTGTTACTTCAGATGTTCTTATTGTGGATACTTCGTGTTTGAAGTAGACGCCCCATTTTCATTTATATATATATATATATATATATATATATATATATATATATAGAGAGAGAGAGAGAGAGAGAGAGAGAGAGAGAAAGGAAGAAAAGGAAGAGTGAGAGAGTTTGTTAATTTGCATTCTTCTTTAATTATATTTCATATTTTTCTCTGTTATAAATATGCTTGCGTTCTCATTATTCCGGCGACCCATTCATAATTACACAAACACAAACATATGTGTATATCTATTTTTATGTATTTGTAGTGGAGTCAATGTAAACAACTTGTATTTTAAGACGAACGTATATTTTGAATATATATATACAGTTATGTAAGAGTGATTTGCCCAAGCGCTTCCTCGGCCATCTTGCTTTCCGCCACGTATCGTGACATGCCAATGATATTTGTAAATGAAATAGAATACAGAGAGAAGTGGGGTTCGAGCCTTTCCCTCGACGATTCCTGCGAAGAAAAACAGAAATACGCCCGTCTTTTCTTATTGTGCTTCTTCTTAGAAAACCTTCTGCTTTATTCATTACTAATTCATCTTCTCACTCTATTATTTTTCTACCATCTTTTTCCTTATTTTTTTTCTATTGCTATTAATTTAAACCTTTTATCAATTCTATTCACTTGACTCCATTTAATTAAAATTCTGTCCTTTCCCTTTCTTTATTCTTTATTTCCCACCTTTAAAATCGTTGTCTTTCGCATTCATTTACCTCTGTTTTATTCTTCGGTTTTCTCTTATTTGCCGATCTCGTCCATTCTATTGTCATCACTCGAGCAATAAACAAAAGTCTGTCTAACAAGTGTCGTGGCAAAAGAACTAAAAGTTGGGACATTAGCAACTTCTGTCAAGAAAAATAATGAGCAGAATTTGTCATCGATGCCCTTGCGTTCAAATCAGTTGTTTATTAGGCGGCTCTATTTCGTTTCTTCCCGCCTTTTTTTTTTAACCTTTTAGTTTCTTCTACTTTTTCATCTGCCCATTTACGTTTTTTTATGCAACCTTTTAAACTTGATTAACTTTTAAAAATCGTTTCTCTCTCTTTCTTCTGTTTTTATATTCTCCAACAGTGTCTCCGATTTTTAAACCATTTTTATTTTTATTTTTTTTTGCTTTAAAGAGACGTTTGTCAGTATTTTTCTTTTTCTTTTGTCTAGTTTTCTTTTGTTCATATTTAATGTACATTTTACAAACACTATGTTCAAGACACTGCCTTTCTTTCACAATTAACGTTTATCTCCGAAGACATAAGCACGTTAACAAAAACACATACATTTGCACATACCCATACAAGTATATACACATATATGCATGTTTGTATGTGTGTGTGCGCGTGTGCGTGCGTGCGTGTGTGTTCATTATCAAAAACAAAGTTAGATGTGGCACAAGGCGGAAAGTATCAAGCTCACTAATTAGTCGTAATTATTCTACCAAGACAAACTTGTTAACATCTACACCACGTCGAAGTGCTCGAGTATTTCAAGAAATGTATCAATTAGCTTATCCTGCTCAGGTATATGTACCCTTGTGGTGCAGTGGTTATCGGCTTGGAATGAAAAAAACGGAGAGCCGAGTTCGAATTCCAGTTGAATTCGTTGCATTCACTTATGCAAAAATACCCTTGAGAAAGGTATTCATCCGTCTCTTCCCTCCAGTTATGGGTCAAATAACAGTACAGATTTTAACACAGAAATAAATGGCAACCTACTGCGGGAAAATCTTCTGCCCAGTCAGTCATGTTTCTTTCAAGACACGATGTCCAAGTGTATATCATGTATGGTATTTAACTGATATATATACGAAGTGGTGCAGAAAAGTTTTTAGTCTAACCAACAACCCCTTCCAAAAAAAAAAGAAAATCCAATGTTTGGCCAGTTGGTAAACATTTAGGATGTTGATGAACTTTTCAGCACTCACATCGTATCTACAAGGTTTTTCTGAAAAGTTCTCGGCCATACTAAGATGGGAGTGACGTAGAGTCATAACAAAATATGTTTCCCTTCGTATTCATCCCTATATTTTTTTTTTAATCGTATCACCCCGAGCAAGGCGGTAACGCCACTGATGTGCGGGGGGCTACGTAATAGTGAAAAGATCGGAAAAGAGAAAGCCGGAAACCACATCCTAAACAGGGAACAAGGGATGAGCCTCTTAACCTGTTCAATAGACATGGGTGGAGTGTGAACCGGGCGATAGATAGATCTATCTACTCCAATTGAAAAAAAAACAAAACAAAAAAAAACAAAGTGAGAAGATTGGAAAAGAGAAAGCCGGAAACCACATCCTAAACAGGGAACAATGGGATGAGCCTCTTAACCTGTTCAATAGACATGGGTGGAGTGTGAACCGGGCGATAGATATATTTCAATACACTTGGCACACTGCTTCTCATGTCTCTTTCTTGTTATTGAGGCATTGTTTCCGAGAAAGACCAGTTGTCCTTTTCTGATTAGTGTGCTGCTACTTTCACCAACTAACCAATTAAAAAATGTCCTCCTTTTCCGACTCTTTTCATGGTTAAAAACAGAATATTTTAGAGAGAACAATCGGGTGTATACTTTATACATACAAACTCCAAATACTACAAAACAGCAATCGTTTTGCCAGTCTTATGAATATGTACATCATCCTGCAAAAATAGAACATCGTCCTTCAATGTCTCTTTTAATCAAAACACCAAGTTATATTTACAATTTACTAAGCGTAGCTTAAGTGTGGCACAAGGCTGAAAGTATGGGACACTGCTCAGCCGTAAATGATGTAGTGACACTGCTTTATTAACCATTACATTACGTCGATTGATTGATTAATTCATTCATTTTCTACGGTTTATCAACTATCTGCAAGTTATTTGAAGCCAAAAATATAGAATGTAATCATTTTTTAGATAATAAATGTTTACCAATACAAGTTTTACTAATTAACCCAAAACTGGGGGAGAAGATGCGAATTCATATCTTGCCCAAGGGTATTTGTGCGTTAGTGAATATAACGAAACCAATTGGAATTGGAACTCGGCTCTCTGAGATCCAATTTCGGTTCGTTATCCATTACACTTTCCACACATCCAAGCTTTTAGTACCTGGTATTACCAAACGGTCACTCATCTATGTATTGACCAGGCTGGATGTTGCTTAACTTCGATGTTCATATGAACACCACGTTGTAGTGTTCTGTATCAATTATTTTGATGGTAGTCATCAAAATACCTATCTTATTTTAAAATAAACACAAGAAAAACGTGTCCATGATTTTTTCTGTTCGACTGTTTGACCTTAAATTTATTTTCGGTATTGGAGAAAACAAAAGCTACCAGTACACGAACTTCTTTTGGTAGCTGAATTGAAACGGTTTTGCTATGTTTCATTCGACAGGTACAAATCGTTCGAAAAAATGATTTCGAGATCGTCGAAAATGTTGCAAAACCAACGTGGAGGTTGTGTCCACTCGATCCAGTCGGCATTAATGCATTTTCTCACCATGTGACGGACAACTCCCGTATGCCTAAATGTTTCTGAACAATGACTCTAACGCAATCTGCAGATATCTCTAGTGTCTCAATAATTCTTTTAGACAAAAATCGTCTTTTGGCAAAAATTAGATCATGAACATGATCAACAATTTCAAGGTTTATTATTTTGAAGGCCTTCCAGACTGTGTTAATTGAATCTCAAAACCTTCATGTAAGATTGATTGATTGATTTGTTTTCAATTGACCTGATTTCACATCCAGAGCCGCTATTTGTTACACCACCCACACATCCGACGGAGAAAACTGTGTGAAGGATCGAATTTATTAAAGTCGTTGGCCAAATTTCATGTTGGAGATTTTCCCGCGAAACGATGCCCCATGGTATAGTTATTCAGTCAGTATATGTTTTTCTGGCTTTCTGTGGCCATATGCTAACTTTCAGCTAAATCGTGTATTGTTTATAAAAGACAGATTCCTTTTAATTGGGTAAAATTTTCCTTATCTTCAGAGTTAGGACTGTTGATCAAACATGGACTGTTGCATGCAAAAGGATATTATCTGATCTGAAAGCCCCGCGTCTGGAAAATATGCAACATGGACTTGTTTTTTACTGTTTATAAACATTTGGCAAGGTATTTAAAGCCAGAAAATATTTTTAGATTACAAATTTTTTTTTAAGATAATATTGATTTATTGATACAAGTGCTACTAATTAATCCATAGCCGCTGAAGGTGGATATGTGAATTCATACTTTTTCCCAGAGTATTTGCGAGTAAATCAATATAAGGAACTTGACAGAGATACGAATTCGGATCTCCGAATTCCAATTTCAAACCGTTAAAAATAGCACAACCCGCGCATCAAGGTCGCTCATCTAGTTACTGACCAGTCTCGATGTTGCTCAACTTCGATGATCGTGTGAGAGACGTTTTTTTTTTAAACGTGATATTCATTTTTGAAGTTGATACACTCCTCCTTCACAGATGAATGTGACTAATATTTGGTTACCAAATATTTTAATCATACACCTATGGATTTTCTTTGGCGGTTTTCGTCTTCAAAAAATAGAAGTTTACTTACGGCCTGCTGTTCAACACTTGACAATTTCACACTTTTCTTTAGTATTGTTTCGTGGGTGATACAAAACGAATTCAAAAATAAATGAAAGCGATTTACAAATCGATATTCGACAATATCAAAATAACACACTTTCTAGCTTCTTCTTTTTCTATCTGTCGTGTCCTTTTATGATGTGAGCAGTCATGGCGCTCTACAACTTCCTGTCTCTTGTAGCTCTTAATAAGTTTTGTCTTTTTGTTATTTCTCCAAAACTCTGTTCTACCATCCATTTACTCAATATCATCAAAAAGGCAACATGTTGCTTTCTTCTCTTCCTCTTTCCCCCAATCTATCCTGTGGGCATCAGATTTTCCAAGCCTTCCTTCTTAATTACGGGGTTTCAGGTATTTCAGCTGCCTCATCCTGAGGTTAAATATAAATTTTCATTTGTTTACATTCTCGCCAAAACCTCGGTGTGGCTCACAGGTTTTGGTATCCTCAGCATCCTTCTGTAGAACCACATTTCTGTTGTTTCAAGTCATTACTTCATCTTTGAAGAGATTGTCCAGCATTTGTTGCCATACAGGAGGACATATATTATGTAATCTTTTCTTTGTTTTTAAAGAAATTTTTCTTCCTCTTGATACTCTGCTTTGCTTATCGAATGCATCATTGACCATCCCGTTTTCGGATCTCACTGTCGCACCTTCAGTCCTTTGTTAAACATTTCCCATTTTACGTCCTTTGCCAGATATTTAAATTTCTATATGTGTTTCATTTTACGTCCTTTGTTAGAACATTTGCCAGATATTTAAATTTCTAGATGTGTTTCATTTTACGTCCTTTGTTAGAACATTTGCCAGATATTTAAATTTCTATTCTTGTTTCATTTTCCGTCCTTTGCTAGAACATTTGCCAGATATTTAAATTTCTATTCTTGTTTCATTTTCCGTCCTTTGCTAGAACATTTGCCAGATATTTAAATTTCTATACCGGCTTCATTTTACGTCCTTTGTTAGAACATTTGCCAGATATTTAAATTTCTATACCGGCTTCATTTTACGTCCTTTGTTAGAATATTTCCCGGATATTATTCCCTCTCCAAAACGCTACACTACATCTGCGTTGTTAACGTCTCAACCTGTGAGGAAGGTTTTTATCAATTTCCCTTGCGTTATCACTCAAGATTATCGAGAGCAGCGGTGAAAAGGACGGTTGAAAGTCGGTCTTAACATATTCTGTTACCAATTCCCTTTGATGTTTATTATGGATATCATTAAAAAGATACCTAATGACCAGTGCCACACGTTTCCAAAGGTTTCGCTACTTGACTCCCATCGGTGGTTGCCACAATGCTATAAATTTTCATAAATTGGCTAAGATGGATTTTTAATTATTTTTTACTTGTTACGATACACATATAAACGAAAAAAATTAATCGATCTTCCCTGTCCAGTTTTGAGTTAACCGGAATGGTCAAAGAATTACTTCAGAGTACTTTTCTACTAATTTTTGCAATTCCAGCGTTTGTTTATATGTTCTGAAATTATTAAACGGTTCTCGTTATCCATCAAATATGCCTTACGAGTAACTTTTAAGCTTAAAATCGACAACCTATATACTTATTTCAGACCTAGAATTTCAGGATATTTCATATAAATAGCAGCTGTGTTTTTATATCTGCGCTGAACAGACAAGCTTATATATTAACTGTGCAGAAAGATATTAGTATCATTCAACAAATAAGCATTCAAATTTCATTAAGTTATATATATATATATATATATATATATATATATATATATATATGTATATGTGTGTGTGTGTGTGTGTGTGTGTGTGTGTGTGTGTGGTTAATGTATGTTTTTTCGGCGACCTTTCTTTTAAACATAGTTCTTTGAATATGACGGGCAAGGAAAACTTTATTTAATTTTTTTTATTTTTCCAACGTTCTTACATTTTTTCGTTTGGTGGAAGTCAGGGAGTACAAAACCATCCATATCGTTGATTGTTCCAAGAGCTTTCGGCCTCTTCATTAGCAATTTTCAAGGGAGTTGTTTTGGTGTTATAATTCATTTTCATGTTTTGATTGGGTAATATGTATTATTTCGGCATTCCAGTAGGAGTGTTAATTCCGAGTCATCGTATGTTAGGCATGAGCAGAATTTAAGTGAGCGACTTTTTATTTTTAAAAGACTTTCAGCACGCTGATACCATTGTTAAACAAGACGATTTTTATAGTAGAGAAGAGCTGTGTGATGCACATGGACACTCTTATAACGAGATGTTTACGTAAATTTGATTAACGAAGGACTCTTTGTGCCTATATATATATATATATATATATATATATATATATATATATATATATATATATACAAAAAGTCTTAGATTTATAAATAGTTAATATTTATCTATATATAAAATTAAAAGAGTTAATAAAGATAACATAATTGTTGAAAGTTGATAAAGATAAAATGAAGTTGAGAACCAAAAACAGAAATTATTTGACTCAAACTCACATAAACACTTGTATATTATATATATATATAAGGTTCACTTATAAACTGAGCAGTCTTAAGTTCGATGGGATCAGAAAATATTCCCAAGAAAATAAATACCTTCTTCAGTTAGGCACCTCAGAAGAAGCCAGCTATCTAGCAGATTTAGGTTTATGTATCTGTCATGAATCTGGCACAAGGCCACGCGTATTAATCTACAGTATATATATATATATATATATATCGCTCAAGAATTAACAACGGCAGTATATGTCTAGAAAACCGAAAGTAAAGATAGCTACAGTTGAAATAATTGAGGATAAAAAAACAGTGAGGAAAAGTAAAGGAGTGAATGCAAAGGGTGAAAAAGACGAAAAGGACAACTAAAGATGACATTCTACATGTACGCTGCTTACGCGCTCAAACAGACGCATGGCTGCGCGCGCACGAATGTGTGCACTCACACACGTGCACACACACACACACACACACGCACGTGCACACACAGACACACACACACACTAGAAAAGAATTTGCTCTAATGGAAAGTGCATGTAAGAAAGAAAATGTCAATTCAGGATGCAAAAATTTCAACTTCGCTCTTCAGCATATTACAATAGGTTCCCCAAAACAATATTTAGTTATGTCTCAACTTAATTATGCTACCATGAGGGTCATCCAAAAATAATGCCTTCTATTTTATTATGATTTTTCTTTAGAGACAGGTGCTAATGGCATGGCAGTAGAGTTCAAACTTCCCGACAATTTATTTTTTATTTAATCATTTCATCCCAAGGAAGGCAGGGCCACCACCGGTACGCAGAAGGCTACAGTTAGAGAAAACACAAGTATAAGGAATGTCGAAAAAAGAATAAGACATTAGTTTGTTTAGTTTGAACTTTGTTTAACGGCACATCTGTGGGTTATTTAATGCCAAAAAGGTGGGGTTTTAAGGCATTTTTTTAAATGTTCGGTTGCAGTGAGAAGGTTGATTTAGTCAGATTTTAATGAAAATTTTTTGTTTTTATTTTTTTTAAATTTTAGAAAACTGAAAATTTCTTTTACTTTGGATTCAAAACTGTTTTGCAGAGAATTTTTTTTCCTTCGAAAATGTGTTATGGTAATATTTTTTTCTTAAAAAAATGTATATTTTTCTATAAAAGTCTATTTTTATGTATATATTTCTCTAAAAGTGTATTTCTATACTTTCATAGTGTTTTGAACCAATTTGGGGTTTTAATTATTTGGCCATAGCTGGGATCTTAACAGGTGCTACAACTCCAGGTCTGTGTACACCTGAGAACAACAGCAATTAAGAGGTGGTTCCATGCTCTTCACAACCCCCCCACCCCAGTCAGAGGCCATGCTGCTGGATGCAGTTTACCGTTATGTCCAGGACCAGACTAAGAGATAGATGGGATTCAAGGAGATAGAAGATGGCAATTAAACTTTTGAAGATTGTAGTTATCCTTGAAACAAGCAAACGGAATGGAGTCACAGAAACAGGAAGTGCGAGCAAAAACTTTAGAGTAGAAGAGGTGGTTACATTTAACTATTTTGACGGCAAAAGATGAGACCTTGAGTCGAGTAAATACATCTGGTCGGGGAATCGGGGAAAAACACGTCAGTGCAGTAGTCATGAAAATACATGTAGAAAAGACAAAAGGAAGCCACACCATTAAAAGTCAGCCAACTAAATCAGGATCGATTACATTGCAGATCCTCCTTTGGATTTTGTTGAGAGCCACAAAATGAATAGCGGAAA
Organism: Ascarosepion bandense; assembly: GCA_037127315.1. Lineage (NCBI taxonomy): Eukaryota > Metazoa > Mollusca > Cephalopoda > Sepiida > Sepiidae > Ascarosepion > Ascarosepion bandense. The sequence goes on along the minus strand of JBBBDQ010001241.1, from coordinate 268,197 downwards.
CACCCGACCAGATATGGCAACACTATTCAATGCACGTACGAATGGTAGATTTTAAAATGTACAAAATGAATACTGACGAGAAAAATTTCCTAGCCCGACAAAATGATCCAACCTTCCTTGCAGCAGATGCAGCTATGGATTAAATACAGTCATTCCATTTGAGGTCGTTTGAGAGAGTGAGGCCAATGAAGCGCAGTGTTTTGCTTTCTAAGAGGCTAGTGTTATTCATTCTGATGGTAGGTAGGAATGTTTCTCTATAGTTGTTAAAAGAGAGCAGCTTCATTTTAGAGGCATTAAAATTTACGAGCCATTTCCTACCCCATTCAATCACAGGTTGTAGGTTCCTTTGAAAAGCTGCTGCCAGATTTACTTTACCAACCCTGGCAAATTTTCTATTGAGATGGCATTAAATGGTGGTGTCATCTGCATAGATGCCTACTTGGGAATTGATTACACCAGGATGATTATTGATGAAGATCAGAAAAAGCGCAGGATCCTTCAGGGACGCTAGCGTTCGTATGAAAGGATCTGGAAGCGTGTTCGTTCAAAATGACCTTCATTTCACGATTTGATAAGAACGATTAAATCAAACAATCGTCCTGAAATGCCGAAGCGCTGGTACTTACACACAAGGCCAGAGTGCTTCGTAATATGTTTCAGCAACGATGACAGGATGTGTATAGTGGACCATGTTTCGAGTAGCCCCGCACAGAACTAAACCAATGAAATGAAGAGCGGTCTTTAAAGTATGATGATAGTGGTTATGTCGAAAAATATTTTTTTTTTAATGTGCGCTATCCAGTGGCGTTTTTATACTTCGCATATCGTACAAATAAATACATTAATTACTTTCGAACAGTTCCTTGTGTATTTGTGTATGGAGGTGTATGCATGATTGACTATCGCAAAGATCTTGATAAAATGAAGTCTTATCTTCCTCAAAAAATCTGATGTTTAATAAGAATACTTGGAAGTGAGTTTGTCCGAGATATGCTCAGCAAAACGGGTCTCTATCTATCTTATTGCGATATATATATATATATATATATATATATTAGTCATCCACATAAAAGCCCGTTTTGCTGTATTACCGTTTTAGCTCATCAGTGTGGCTAGACATATCCACTTGCTTCTGGCCGGGACCGAAACTCGACCCATTTGGTGTCAGTCGGAGTCTCTACTCTCTAAGCCATCGGCGCATGGGGTCAGAGAAGGGAAATTTTAACGTCTTGTATGTAAGCAGTGTATACAGACGCCAGTCACCGAGAGAACTCAATTCATTTCTGAAGAGTCACGCATTATAGCCGAAGTGGAAACTGTTTTTAAAATTGTCTTCTCCAGAGAGCTCAATCGTAATGAGAGCATACACTAGGTTCATTAAAACGACGGACAAGCTACTTACAGAATATTCAGACAATTTCCATATAATTTATATCAGAAAAAGAAAATTATTTGTTTATTTTTCTTATATTCTTATGAACTGCTATCACGTTTCTTCCAATTTCAAAGAATGCATGACTAAAACGATAAACCAGTTTATATAATGCTTTAAATATATTTATAAAAGCTGAAAGCGTTTGCGACAATAACCAGCACAGAAATCTCTCAGTTCCCAGAAAAGAAAATGTAAGAACATTAGAATAATTTCATAATTTTCCTTGTGTTTCATACATTCAATGAAACATATATATATATATATATATATATATATATATATATATATATATATATATTATGGACTCTACCCTCGAGTTCGACGTATGAGTGTCTAACCTCAGTTAGACTACCACACAAAGAATTGTTTAGAGTGGTGAAGGCTTGTGTAGCACCATCCACACATTTTGGAACTGCTGATAACAAACAATCGGTGCAGAAGTTTGCCACGGATAGCATGAACAGCAGACCTCAGATATTTAACCCATAACTGGAGGGAAGGGACGGATTAATAGCTTTCCCAAGGGTACCAGTGCGTAAGTGAATGCAGAGTGTTCTGACTGGAAATCGAACTCGGCTCACCGATTCATCTTTCCGATATATATATATATATATATATATATATATATATATACATTTCATACATTCAATGAAACATATATATATATGTAGCAATGGTATGCAATCCGTGGTAAGAGAACTTTCCTTGTTGATCCTAGTAATATAATATTAACAATTATAAAATATTAAAAATGATCCACAAAAAGAACCCAATGTATTTAATTATAGACCAAAATTTATTAATATGAGATGATTCGAAATTCACTTTTTCAATTCATATATATATATATATATATATATATATATATATATATATATACACTCTTTGAAATTCCCAACATATTTAATTATATGTTCAGAATACAACATAATCCTGCGTACACGATTTTCTACAGTCCATTCATATTCACATTGTCTAAATTATTCACTTTCTAATACATACTCAGAAGATTCACAACTAATATTACCTTCGAGCTGTGTTTAGTAAATACATTTTACCGATTGTTTTTGATCAATTGAATTTAGTATTTTGTGGGTGCTTTTCACGTATGGTCTTCTAGCAGATTAATATCAACTTAACAAATTGCATGATCTACTTGGTAATTGTGTTATTTTAAGCTACCTTATAGAACACGGTACTTTTTGAGGATTTTTTTCCTACACCAACCGGATTTGATAAGAGCTGATTAATTTCACCCTTTTTTTACATTTTAAATAATTTTCCGACAAATCATTTTATAAAGACACCTCGTTTATAATTTATAGAAAAATCCCCTCATTATTACGTCCCTTTGTATTTAACACCTAAGCGTATTTGCGCATCTCACACTTATGTTAGTCAAAACCCAGGCTTTAGAATACTAGCTTTCTAGGCAACACTATCTTCTAACCACCATTGCCTTCCCTATTTGGTCTTATGTTATATTCTTCAAAGCAAATATCATGAAAACCATAACAAAACTTCTGTGCACACGGGTTTACACGCATGCTCAAAAGCCCCGAGAGCACAAAGCACAATTAGACCCTTAGACACCGTTTTGCGCGAAGGTACATATACACTCCTCCACAATCACATACTCAGCTTTATCGGGCGCCTCAGTGAAAAGTGTACGATTTACAGCCAAATAGTTGATCTATGCTATTCAACGAAAAAGCAGTAACCGGGAGCAGGGTGGGGCTACCAGGTCCACAAACCAACCGTCACCTAACACCCACCCGAAAACCTGCAACAAAATTTAGCGACACGTTCTCTTTCCCCTAGTTATAGTATCGAACGGGAACGAACCTTATATTCTGCTTCCAGCGAAGCGTGTCCTATCGGACGGTGGTGCAACTAAGGGCAGGGAATCAGCATCGGCACAGCTGTTGGGAGGTAATTTATGTTCGCACGGCACAGTGTCCCATTCATCATGGCGCGTCTCCTCTTGGCCAGTGGTGGAGAGGTGGGTACTATTAATTGGCGGGGCCAGTTATCTGGTTGGTACCGCCCGACATTGCATCTAGTCGAGTGTGGCGATTTCCTGACAGCCGGGCAATATAAGTCACAACATTCAATTAATTATAGATGTGCAATGACTGGCAAATCTTATTTAAGGGAGTCCAAAAGTTTTTATGCTCGTTGCTGGTGATTTCTTGATCGAAGCAATAATCTTTGGGCGAAACACAATCGAAAATGTTTTCGAGGAGAGAAAAAAAGAAGAAATAATGAGGTGTGTGTGTGTGTGTGTGTGTGTGTGTGTGTGTGTGTGTGTGAGAGAGAGAGAGAGAGAGAGAGAGAGAGAGAGAGATGGAGCACAGAATGAAATAAAAAGAAATCAGAAGAGAAAAATTAAGGAGTTGTTATGAAAGAACTAAGGCAAATGAGGAATAAGAAAAAAATAAACACACACACACACACATACATATATATATATATATATATATATATATATATATATATAGAGAGAGAGAGAGAGAGAGACTGAGGAGAATAACAGAGCGAAATAGCGATTGATAAAGTGAGAAAGAATGAGCTACAATATGATATACATAAACAGGTTGAGATAGATAGATAGATAGATAGATAGATAGATAGATAGATAGATAGATAGATAGATATGAACAGACTGAGATAGATAGATAGATAGATAGATAGATAGATAGATAGATAGATAGATAGATAGATTAGGCACGTTCAAATAGAAAATATAGACATAGAAAAAAAAAACGAAGCTGAAAAAATAACGAAAGTTATTACAGAATGAAAATAATTAGCATCGAGGATGATTATTATTATTATTAAAATTAAATTACAGCAAAAGAAATGAGAAATCTAAATTGAAAGACAGGAATCTTTCAAAATGGTTGACCATGATGCGAGTCATGATTTTTAGAATGAAGACAACGATGATGAATTGGGTTTGATCTTCTGGAACAAAGTTTGTGCCACTTGCTGATACCCCACTCCACACACACGCAAATAAGCAAAAGACACACCCGCACGCACACAGGCGCTTGTATGTACTTTGCATACACACAAACACGTACATACACACACACACACAAACACGTACACACACACACACACACACACACACACACACACACACACACACACACACACACACACACACACACACACACACAGCTCTACATACTGCCCCCAAGAATAGCTCATTAAAGACATTCCGGTCAACTACCAAAATGAAGCTTTTATCTTTTTCGTCATATATATATATATATATATATATATATATATATATATATATATTAACAACATATCAACGTCTTGTGGGTCATTTAATAATCATGGCTTTTTTTCTTGAGTACAATGATGTATTTTTGTGACTATACTATATCTATTGTTTCACAGTTTTGTTATAAAAATGTATTGCTTGTATTTTTACTATATACATCTATTTTTATATTTTAATAGTGTTTTGTCTTTTGGGGAATTTGACTATTTTTCCCAAAGCCAGGACACTAATAGTTATTACCACCCGGGTCAGTGTGGGCTGGGAATAACAGCGATTAATAGGTCGTCCCACGCTCCTCAAAACCTAGAATCTTGAGGCCATTCTGCCTTATATATTTTATCGTCACACCCAGAACTATATATATATATAAAGAGAGAGAGAGACAGACAGACAGACAGGCGATGGTAACCCGTAAAAACGGAAAGGATAATCTAAAACATTTTATCTAATTAATATAAAATATCAATTTAGATAAAAATAGGGAACTCAATGGATATTATCATGAGCAATTATACTCAGAAGAAAACTCAACACATAATATAACATTTAAAAAATTGCTGAAATAATTTCTGGATTTATAACCGTGTAATTATGTGTTGAATTTCTTTAGAAAACAAATAGGAAACGTTTCTTTTCTTTAGAAAACAAATAGGAAACGTTTAGCAATCTAACATCTTTCAATTTTATTAAAGTTTCATCAGAGTCTGAGAAATTCTATTCTTTTTTCTTACTTTTGTGTTGTTTGATTTTCATTAGTTAATCATGTTTAATGTGCATTTGTCTTTTTAAACCAAAGTTAGTATAATTTGTGGCGTTCTAAATACAAGGGGAGACAACTCATCCGAAGTTTAAAGAAAGAATGAATTTTAAGTCCACCTGAAAGAACGTAAATACTGGTTTATGTATGTAAGTGTATAACAATTCTAGTTTGCCTATGTGAGATTCAAATGAAAGTGTATATTCTCATTCTCTGATGAAGATTTATTAAAAGTGAACTATTTTAGATTGATAATTTTTTTCCTGTTTGTTCTTTATCTTATGCTGTCGGATTCCGATTCATATTTGATTTATATTTGAGCGCAACTTAAGCTGGCAGTTGTTCGAGAAAAGCTGACTCCAATGTTTTGAACATTAGATATATTGGCACTAAGAAATTAAATTTTTCGCCCTGCACTATGCTCGAGAACAACTCGACGTAGACGGATGCTCTATAATAGGTACAATTTATGAAGATATGTTAGAATGATAACGGTTAATCGTAGACTTGAGCAGGTTAAGTAATAATCGAAGAAACATCCTTTCTTTACTGAAAGTTAAATGAACTTTCAATAAGGATTAATCACTAAAATATGTAATGTAACTTTTGGGGGTGCGGGGAAATACACTATCGCTTTCAGCAGTGCATGCATAACATATTTTATGAAATACAAGAATGTCTCGGCATGACCAGTTCTTCTTTTATGTGCCATATCCTTTCGGGACGTAGGCGATCATGTCTTTCCATCATATCTCCCTGTCCCTGGTGACTCTTAACACGCTTTCTCCTGTTACACCATGCAACCCTCGTTCCGTCATCCACCTATCAGGTCCTTCAAATATGTTATCCGCTGCTTTCCTCTGTCTCTTTTCCCCTCTATCTGGCCTGTTAGTAACAGGTTCTCCAAGCACTCCTTCCTCATTGCATGTCCCAGGAACTTTAGTTGACTCTTCCTGATGCTCAATATTAATTTCCTTTTCGTCTCCATCCTTTCCAAAACCTCGTCATCGCTCTACGGTCCATGATATCCGTAGCATACTTCTGTAGAACCACATTTCAGATGCTTCAAGTTTTTCCTTCATCTTCGAAAATATTGTCCAACATTCACTACCATACTGAAGAACCGACATCACATAGCAATCCAGTACTCCCCTCTTTGTTTTTTGTGAAACTGTCCTGTTTCTTAATACTTTACTCAACTTCTGAAATGCCAATTCGTCTTCGGATCTCAGTGTTGCACTTTCCGTCTTCTGTTAGAACACTTCCTAGGTAGTTAAATTTCTGTACCTGCTTGATTTTAGAGTCCCTCACCTGTAATTGGCATTTTGGGCTGCCCTTTTTGCTGATGACCATGCATTCGGTTTTCTTGCAGTTTATTTATAGTCCTTTCTTGTCACTCTCTTCAGCTATCTTCTGTAGGAGCTCTTGTAGTTTTCTTTCTGTGTCTGCTATCAGCACTGTATCATCTGCGTACCTTATATTGTTTAAATTGTGGCCTCCGATGACGAATCCTGACATAACTTCTAGGGTTCTCAAAATAGTCTCACTGTATAAGTTGAATAGATCCGGTGAAAAGACGCATCCTTGTCTTACGCCCCTTTCAATCTTACCAATTGTTAAACCGTAAAACAAAACAACTAACCAAACAAACAAACAATCACTCAAATATACATGCCAAATAGAACTAGGACTAAGGTGAAACCAAAATGCTATCTATTCGCTGAAAGGGTAGCACCATTTATAGTTTAATCTAGTAACGAAATAAGCTTTCCTCATTGATGGTTTTCATTGTTATTTTAATTTCAAAATTAGAACGAACATTACTTAATGTGCATTAATTCTTGTAGAATTCTTGTAATTCTTGTAGAATCGAATCCAGCTTTGCAATACTGTAACCTTCTTCTAAGGCAGTAATTCCCAACCCTTTTTTTTCTTTCTTGGAAGCATTTTCGGAATGAAGATTTGCTCTTAGCTTAGCCAATCTTATGTGATAAAAAGTACAAAAAAGATTAAAAAAAACAAAAAAAAGAGTGACGGTTAAAGGGAAATAACTGCAAATTCGAAGTCAGAATAAGATCATTGATAACTCACTTCTTTAATTTGCTGACCCTAGTTACTATAGAAAATATCTCAATGATGAAATTGGTCAATAATTATTTTTTAACTCTTTATATCGAGACTCATGCATGCAATTACAAGTAATCAATAATAATATTTAAAATTTTGAAGTCATATTTATTTTTGGCGTATGAATTTTTTAAAACTGTTTTAAATCTTTCATAGTCTTTCGATCATTTCGCCTCACCTGCTATCCTCTCCTGGCTTCCCTATGAGGCGCATCTCAACATTTGAGAAACACTGTTTTTTGTGCGTTGTGTTGCAGTGTATATCGACTCGGAGCCGAGTTCGAATTCCAGTCGAATTCCTTGCATTCACTTTCGGGCAAATAACCTTTGGTAAAGTTATTAATCCGTCTCTTCCCTCAAGTTATGGGTTAAATAATAGGACGGATTGGGTTCTATAGCCTTGACTGGCAACCAGTCTACCGCAAAATTTAATGGCGACCTACTGTGGGGTAATCTTCTGCCCAGTCAGTCATGTTTCTTTTGAGACATGATCGCTCACAGAGTGTATCACGTATGGCACTTAACTAACTGACTGTCCTAAGGTAACCGACAAAGAAAGTGTGATTGGAGTTCAAATTGTAGCCAAGACTATTGCGTTCTCATTTTCCCAAATCCATCCTAGCCTTACGATAAAAATAGATACAAAGAAAACATACACTCCTCATCCCACAATATATATATATATATATATATAATTTTATATTTACGGCGGAATTTTGCTCAATATCAGAGATGGGCTTTTTGTAGATCAATACGGTTTCGACGCGATGATTGTCAGTTTCACTTCTTTACCGATTTTCAGATCATGTTTGCAAGCACATATATATATATATTAATCATTTCACCCCGAGCAAGGTGGAAATGCCACTGATGTGCAGGGGGCTACATAATTGTAAAAAGATTAATTAGAAAAGAGTGAGGAGTACAAACTGGTTAGAAAGGAGCAATAGAAAGCTGAAAAAGCAGGTGCAATGACAGATGCATAGGTGGAGAGAAAGGGAAGGTTATACAGGGGTGGGGAGAGAGCTAGAGTCCAATGGTTAGTAGATGACTATTGACTTTGCTTTTAAATTTCTGGAAATTGTAGCCGTCAGGAAAGCAAGAATACGGGAGCGAGTTTCACAGGCGGGAAGTGCGAGAGAAGAAGCTGCAGGAGTAGAATTGTCGTCTGCATTTGGCTAACCTGACTGTGAATGGGTGGGACCTAGTTGCCAGTCTGGTTGCACGAGTAAACACCTGTTGAGGAGGCACTAGTGACTTAAGTTCGTCCGAGAAGAAGCCATAAAAGTATTTATTGAACAGATGTGTGTGTGTGTGTGTGTGTGTGTGTGTGTGTGTGTGTGTGTGTGTGTGTGTGTTGATTAAATTTGACCTTTATAATAAGAAAAATAACGATGTATTTCAAGGTAAATTTAAAATTATCAGAATGATTATTTTAAATTGCCAAAATCGCTAAAATCATTTATATTGACAAATCTATCAACACAACATACTTCTTTAAGAGGTATTGACAGATTTATTAATAACTTAATGCTTGGCAAATTTAAGTAAAAGATATATGATTGTAAAATTATTTCAATACAAAGTGAATGCTTTTTTTAGATAATATTTTAACTATCAAGTAATTTTAAAACTTTATGTAAATATACTAAATAATCTAATATTTTATTGAATTTTAAGTACTTTAGCTTTATAGCCTTACTTACGGAGACGCTTGTAGTGGAAATTACTAATAAAATTTAGATTTATTATAGTTACCGGTCTTATTTTCTAATAATGCCATTTATAAACGCCCGTATTGACAAAAATCGACACGTTTACACACATATATGCAAAAACATATTTTGGTTAAATGTATATATATATATATATATATATTACAGAAATTAACGAAGATTAACGAAACTGGTTATAAACAACCGACAATTTTAAATGATTTGTTTGAACATTATTTAAGTAGATATTCTGTTTATAATTAAAAAGTATTATATATTTTTTCTACTGGCCTGATTATTTACGATAATAAATAAATAATAATAAATGACACACATTTTCGTAACAAAAATTTATCGTAAATAATCAGGCCAACAGAAATAAAATATATAATACTGTTTGATTATAAACAGAATATCTTCTTAAATACGAGTATCGATCAAATATAATGTTCAAACAAATCATTTCAAATATATATATATATATATATATATATATATATATATGTGTGTGTGTGTGTGTGTGTGTGTTTTAAAAAAAGGGTTAAAATGTCAACCAATCTTGCTCCCTGAGATTCAACCGTGAAGTTTCCTCAGGTAAGTGAAAGAAAAAGCAGCTCAAAAACTAATCCAATATACTAAATTTTGACCATTGTATTGAGCCCTTTCATCAAAATACTTGATGCTGTGGAGAGCTATGAACACCTACCTCTTAAAGAGACCCGGCACCAAAAAAAAAAAAAAAAAAAAGAAGAAGCCTGCTTCGCAATATTTTGAAAATTGATTTCTTGATCGAATCTTTGGGCATAATCAATCAGGTACAATTTGTTTTCAGAGTTTTATTTAAATATTTTTACTAGGTTCGCTATCGCGCGTCCATGACGATTCTTCTTCTTATATGTTCCCTGTCCATTTAGGACGTAGTAGTTCATGACTTTCCACATTTTCTTATCCTTTGTACCTCTAAACAATGTCACATTCATTTGCAAGCACATTTTAAATAGATTACATGCGCTTTCCTTCTGCCTCTCTTCTCTTCATTTTGTCCCGTGAACGTCAAACTTTCCAAGCCTTCTTGTCTCATCCTGATTCTAAGTTCTCTTTCGTTTACTTCCTCGTTGCTCATATATTCCATCCATTGTATTCGTAGCATACTTCTGTAAAACTTCCTCTTCTTCTGTGAGGATATTGTGCAGCAGTTGCGACCATACAGGTGGATTTATATAGCATTTTGGTACTCTTTATCTTCTAATGACTCTTTGAAAACATTAAGAAAAATGCTAAAGCTAGCAAAATTAGCTCTTCATTGACGGGAACAGTGTTTGTCTTTCTCTTCATTTCTTCTTCTTCTTCTATGTGCCATGTCCCTCCAGGACGTAGGCGATCATGGATCTCCACGTCTCCCTATCCCTTGTGGCTCTTAGTATGTTTGCTCCTGTTGCTCCTGGCAACACCCGTTCCGTCATCCACCTGATAAGACCCTGCAAATATGTTATCCGCTGCCTTCCTCTGTCTCTCCTTCCTTCTATCTGTCCAGTCAGTATCAGGTTCTCCAGACTCTCCTTCCTCATTGCATGTCCCAGGAACTTCAGTTGTCTCTTCCTGATGCTCAGCATAAAATTAATTTGTGGCAAAGAACGGAATTCTTGTGGCAGGGTGGGGGAATGATTTTTATATGTTTGGTGGACTTTATTAAGAATTGCTGGAACCTGAACAAACTGTTACTATGTAATTTTATCGTGAGAGACTGGATCATTAGAATGATACCTTTTTTTCCCTGCATAACGGTTCTGAAGATACCGAAAATTTCATCAAATCAAAAGCGAAATCGGTCTTTTATAAAGAATATACAATTTGGCTGAAAGTTGACGTATGGCCATAGAAAGCTAAGAACTTACACTGCTGACTGAATAATTATACTATGGGGCATCGTTTAGCGGAAAAACCTCCAACACAAAAATGTGGCCAACAACTTTAATAAATTTGATCATTCACAATATTTTCTCTGCAGGATGCGCCAGTGATGAAACGGATAGCAGCACGGAATGTGAAATCTGAGAGTAGAGTTCGACTTTCAATCGTGCCTCTTGCATTTAATTACTTGCAAATTACCCCTAAAAATATGAATCTATCCCCGCAACTATGCGTTACATAGTAGAACGTCTATCTAGAAAAAAGTAATTGTTAGCTTCCACAAAATCTTAGTGCACTATTCACTCGCAAAATAAAAGAAAGTGATATTCACAATCCAAAATAAGTTTTGGCTCTAAATAAAAGGGTCAGTCAGTTAAGTGCCATACGTGATACACGCTTGGGCGATCATGTCTCGAAAGAGACATGACTGACTGGGCAGAAAATTATTCCGCAGTAGGTTTCCATTGCTTTCTGCGGTAGACTGGTTGCCGACCAAGGCTACAGAACCCAATCTGTCCTGTTATTTAACCCATAACTAGAAGGAATAGACAGATTAATACCTTTCCCAAGGGTATTTGCGCGCAAGTGAATGCAATGAATTTGGCTGGAATTCGAACTCGGCTCCCCGATTTCTCGTTCCGAGCCGATATCCAATGCACCACAACGGACATCCAAATACAAACAAACAAACAAACAAAAAAAAAACAAAAAACGAGTCAATTGGCTGAAAATATTTCTTTTTAACAAGGCAACAATGGATACTACTAGGAGTGAAACAGAATGATTGTTGGTTGGTTGTTTTGTTTTTATAGCATATCAACCTCGGCGAGTCATTTATTGCCAACTAAATTTTTTTATTGCTGGTAATACCTTTTTCTTTCAACAATTTATTGTTTTTATATAAGTTTTGTGTCTAGTAATACTTTTTCCTTTTCGAGTATCAAGATTCATTGGGATTTGTTTTTAAGAGCAGGGTCCCCAAGTCCTACCCTTGTTATTTAATCCATAACTTAATGGAAGGAACGGATTAATATCTTTCCCAAGGGTACCAGTGCGTAAGTGAATGCAGGGTATTCAACTGGAATTCGAACTCGGCTCACTGATTTCTCTTTCCGAGCCGATATCCACTGCACCACAACGCACATTCGTCACTAATCGCTTACAGAACTTGGTATTCCCAAGCGGTCACCCATCAAAGTACTGACCAGGCTCAACGTTGCTTAACTCCGGTGATCGCGCGAGAACTGGTGTATTCAACGTGATATAGCCGTAAGCCGAAAGTGAATGAAAAGATTATAAGAAACCGTAAACCCAATCCGAAACAAGGAATAAATTACCCTTAGAAAAAGAATCTATCCTCTCCCTCCCAACTATCGATTACATAGTAGGAATTTTATCTGTAAAAAAATTATCTGTAAAAACATTTCATATATTATTAAATAGGAAAGAACAGGAAACTGATACTTACAACCCCAAATATGTTTCGGATTTAAAGAAAAGAGTTCATACGCCAAAAATATAAAAATAAAAACAAGTCAATGAAAAACTTTCGCCAAAAATTTTGCTGTTGTTGTTTTTTTTTTGTTTTGTTTTGTTTTGTTTTTTTGTTTTTTTAAAGAAAGATGACAATTCTACTATAGCCCAATGATCTACCGAGTGTGAAAGTGAATGGGAACATTATAAAGAACCGGAAATCCAATCATAAACATGGAACATTTACTCCTGTTCAAAAGAATGAGGAGATGTTTAAACCGTCAATAGTTAAACGTGTCTACTCCTATGTTTTAAAATCTAGAATAAGTTAATAAAAACTATTCAAATTATAATAAATCTTTTTTCAATGAACACTGAGATTATATCTCTTACATGGTTATCTTTTACAAAGTATACAATTTAACGGAACGAAAATGTTCAGCGACCCAATATATTTAAATGTTGTACGCTTGACCTGTAGAGTCCCCATGGAGTGTAGTGCCACAGCCTCACCACTTTAGGTGCTGCTGTCGTGGTTTCTGCAACAAGTAGGTTTGCATAGGGTGGAATTGCTAGATTCATAATCAATCAGTCAGTCAAGTGCCATATGCGATACACGCTTGGACGATCATGTCGCTTTCGAGACATGACTGAATGGGCAGACGATTATCCTGCAGTAAGTTGCCATTACTTTATGCGGTGGACTGGTTGCTAGCCAAAGCTATAGAACCCAATTTGTATTATTATTTAACCCATAACTGGAGAGAAGAGACGGTTTAATACATTTCCCAAGGGTATTTGCGCGTAAGTGAATGTAAGGAATTAACTGGAATTCGAACTCGGATCACCGAGTCGATATCCGCTGCACCACAACGCACATTGTAATCAATAGGTTTTCAATTTAGAGTTTGCCCTTCTAGATTAGCTACCAATCAAACTTAGAAACTTGTATTTCTTGCCTTCCGGTTTCTTGCTTCCTGCCACCTAACACTTTCAAAAATTTAAATTCAAAATCCATCGCCATCTTCTGTCTTCCTGAAGCCCCTTCTTTTATTGTCCTTTCTCTTCACTAAAGTATTCTCGTTCTCTTTCCTTCCCAGTAACCCCTTGCATCTGTGTGGCATTATCACGTTTATGAAATGATTAAAAAAAAAAAGAACCTGGTCTGCCCTGTTATTAGCTCTCAACTCAGTCGAGAAGCTGTACATTCATACCTTTTCCAGGGTTATTAGTGTGAAAGCGAACGTAATACTCACGTCTGGGATTTGAATTCATGCACCCATACCACTTTCCATGTCGATAGCTTATGTACACATTCCATATAAATTTTTGCCTTATTTGATATACAATAAAAACATAATATGCCAAAATGTTACTTATTTTCTTCATAATCCATAAACAAAAAATACAATAACTGTAACATTGAAAACATCCACCCCGACATGACAGTTGTCATAAATACCGGAGAGCTGAATTCCAATTACAGATTAGTTCATTATATTCAAATATGCGAAAATACTCATAGTAAAATTATGGATCTACTTTATCTATGTGTTAATTAATAGTTTTTGTATCGGTAAATCATTATTATTTCCAAAAGCAAGATATTTTTTAGGGTATAGAAACATTTTCTGCCTTTAAATAACGCACGAAAAAGGCATACAAATCAAACCAATCAATATAAATAATTCAATCAAAATCGATCTTTTTCGTTTTGTAGTTAAACGTTCCCAGGAATTTTATCCCCTTTACGCCGCTAGGGAAAGCGAGAAAAAGGACTAAACATAAACTACAAGGAGACTGTATGCATGGTCATCAATAAAAAAGGAACCTAAAATGTCAGTTACATGTCGTGGATACTAAAATCAAGTAAGTACAGAAATTTAAATTCCTGATTAGTGTTCTGACAGAGGACGGAAAGTACGACACTGAGATCCGAAGGCGTTTTGGGATAGCTAAGGGCATATTCCCAAAACCTAAGCTAAGTATTGGGAGACAGGAAAATTTCGTTGAAAATAAAGAAAAAAGTGCTGGACAATCTTCTTAAAGATGAAGGACAGATTTGAAGTAACAGAAAAGTGGTTCTATAGAAGAATACTGAGGGTACCTTGGACCAAAGGTGTGATTAACGATGAGCTTTTCGAGAGAATGGAAACAAAAAGGAAACTTATATTTAAGATCAGAAAGAGTCAGTTGAAATTTCTGGGACACGTGATGAAGAAGGAGTGCTTGGAAGTTCTGATACTCACAAAGTGAATAGAGGGAAAACACCGCATGATACACTTGATGAGCTTAAGCAAGTTGATGGAAGAGCAGGGTTTGAAAGAAACAACAACATAAAATCTAAACTTATTTATAAATGGAACTTTGTCTCTCTCTGTGTGTGTGTGTGTGTGTGTGTGTGTGTGTGTGTGTGTGTGTGTGTGTGTGTGTGTCCGTTACCTATATACTCCGAAACGGCTGAACCGATTTTCTTGAAATTTTACACAGTTGTACTATAAGCGTTTGCTAGTGTTCTTAGCCAAGTTTTGTGTCGAGGTACCCCCGATAAATATCGAAAATCGATAATCGAAAAATTCGGGTTATAGAAGGAGCGGTCCGATTTTAATCAAATTTGGTACACTCATAGACATAGACATAAGAAACGATATTCAGAAGTTTCAAGGTTGCTGTTCTTACAATAGTGCAGAAAATTTGATATCGATACCAGGAAATCAAAATTTGACTTACATCCATTCATTTTTCTTTCAGTCTACGGTTTCGCTTTAATTGGAAACAACTATTGCTTTTTAGTCTCATGTGCCAACGTCCAAACAGTCTGAGCCCCAGGACCATGGATTAGTTTTAAAGCTTTTGTTACACCCGAGCAACGGCGAGCTATACTGCTAGTATATTAATAACTACAAGGGACAGGAAGATGTGTAGGGCCTAAAAGTGACACGTTACACAGAAGAAAGAAAAATGTAACGTTCCTTATGCTATCTAAAAATGGACGATTTTTGTCCAACCTAATGGATATTCTCAGTATGAGCCTATTCTGGTAGAAAACTGACGGAGAATTGAATAAGGATCGAACTCATTTCGAGTGGTTTAAAAGGTCAGATAAGTAACTCTAGCTTTCCCGCAGATGCACTTGGTTGAGATAATAATAAATTTTAAAATTGTGCTCATTAATGCAACGATTACGGTACTTATTAACTTTATGAAAGTTTAACAAAAGATTGCATAAAACTTTTCCTCTTTAATCAGCAATGCAAGTCATAAAGACGGAGTCCTTGTTAAAGAGCTGCAGCTGGTGTCATTAAAGGAAGTTTCGTGTTATTATCGTAATTACGATGCTGATAATGATGAATATATGGTTAAAATATTTCTGCTTCCAATGGCGATGGTTATAATGATGATGTCAATGGTGGTACTTTTTTTTAAATGTCGTCTTAATGATTAGGCCACTGATACTGATGATGTCATGATGAGTACTGATGACGAAAATGATACAGTGACCAGATAAAAAATAAAATAAAATAAAATAGAATAAAGACAATGTGTGAAGGTGGATGAGAGGTTTCGTAATCTGCATAAATAAAAAGGAAAAGTCGTAGGGATACAAGAAGCGAGAATAAGAAGGGTCGGGCGAGTAGAGCGAAGCATTGATAAAGAATTTATAGGACAAGAAAGAAAGAAAGAAAGAAAGAAAGAAAGAAAGAAAGAAAGAAAATTGACGAAGAAATGAAAAATTAGAAAGAAAGATGATAATGAGAAAAACTGTAGAAAATAATATAAAAGAAGGAAAAAGATTGAAAGAAAAATAGAGAGAAAGAAACAATAAGGTAGAAACAAAGGTAGAAAAACCAATTCGAAGGAAAGTAGAAGGAAAAACAAAAGATGAAATAGAAAAGAAAGAAATTTAAAATTTGAAAGAAAGCAAAAGAAGGAAAGAAGAAAGAGAAAGTCGAGAGGAAGTATATAAAAATAAAACGAACGAAGAAATACAAGGAAATGAATTTTTAAAAAGTAGAAAGAAAGAACGAACGAAAGAATAATAGAAAAATAAATTCGAAAGAAAATAGAGGGAAAGAAAAATGAAAGCATAAAAAAAATAAAAGCTAGAAACAAAATAATGAAAAGCTCGAAATGAAAAAGTTGAAAGAAAGAAAGAAAGAAAGAAAGAAAGACCATGCAACGCGAAAAAGGCACAGAGAAAGAAAAACAAATGCAGAGTAGGAATGAAAACTCTGAAAACCAGAAGCAGAAAGGAAGGAAAGAAGTAACGAGATAATAAAATGAAACTCGAAGACAATGAAGTTAAGAAAATACATTTTCAAAAAGCAGCAGAATGGTAGGCGGAACTGGAAAAGGCGGAATCTGACCAATAAAGTAAGAAAGGCAAAATGTCGTAAAAAGGAGGCGTGGCTCGCGAAAGAAAGAAAGAACACAAAAGAGCGACAAGGCAAAAGAAAAAGTGCAAATACAGAGAACAACACAAGGACTATACTTAAAAGCAACAAAATTAGCATAAAAGTACCGGTAAGATGAGGCATGAGATTTGCGTTCCAAAGATGCAGCGGCCCCGGATCAAAGGCGACGGAAAACATTGTATGTCAAGCAAGAACACAGTTGAAGGCTTGGAAGATCAAACGCAAAGAAACGAAGACTTTAGGTGTGGGGAGAGTAAGGAAACAAAAATTGTAAAGTAAGCAGTGCGGCGAGTAAGGGGATGGGAGAGTAAAAATGATAGAAGCGAATAAAGAGAGCGATGATGGGCGTAAGTAGTGGTGAAAAGAGTAACAGAACATTGAATTTATGTTGGATAGTGTTTGGATAGCAGAGGTGAACTGGATATGTAAGACAGAATGAAAAAGAAGAGTGGAAGAAGAAAATAAAAAAATAAGTAAGAGGTTAAGGGTGAAGATTACTAAGGTCTGATGGGATAGTTGGAAAAGGATAAAGAATGTGGTGGTTTTTGATGGAAAGAAGTTACGATGAAGAAGTACGAAGAATGTCATAAGTCACTGACTTCAGCCATCTTGACGTTGCTGCCTTATTAACAAACACTTCGACTCCTCTAAAATATGGAAGAAAAGACAAAAAGTAAAAAAGCAAAGAGAATAAAAAGATAGATAATGAAAGTGACAAGTTTGGAACAAAAGGAAAGAAAAAAACAAGAGAAGTAAACTGAAATTAAAACGATAAAGGGAAAAGTTGATTTTAAAAAAGTATTTGACAGGGATTACGGAAAATGGACGAAAGAGGAAAGTAGTTGCTAAAAAGAAAATGTAACTTATAAAAGGCGTATTGGTAGTGCTTTTAAATTTATTTTCTTTGGGGAACCTCCTACTGCTGTACATAAGATCTTGTAGAGTTTCTTATCATGAGGAACCAGATCCCGAAAATGGAGTGGAACCAAAGGAAGTGAGGAAACGGTAGAGAATGAAGAAAAATACAGAAAGAATAAATAAGAGTCAGGGGCAGGATTTCAAGAATAATAAATGGCAGAAGGGGGAAGCGAACCGATGGCGAAAGAAGGAAGCGGAGACGAGTTGAGTGGACGGATTAACTGCAGAAAATGATAACCTGTAAAACTGTAATGAGTGATAAGAAGAGTGTAGGGGGGAGAGGCGGTGGTAGCTGTTAAAATGTGGAAAGAAAAGACAAATACAAAATCAGGAAGTGGATAAAGAAAAGTGCCTAAACGGAAGGGTGAACAAGAAAGTGTATAAAATAAGAGGGAAAAATAAGGGGTGGAAGATAAAATTAGTGGGTGTAGACGAGGAACAGAAAGAAGAAAGCATGAAGTGATTTACGCTGAAAAAAAAAAAGAGGATGTAAATCAGAGAGAAGACGAAGAAGATGATGAGGGGGTGGGAATATGATATAATGATAAAGATGCCCCAAAGAAAAAGTAGGAGGGAAATGGCAATAAGAATTTTAAAAAGGGAAAGTCAATAAGAAGAAGAATTATAAAACTGGAAACCAGTATAAAGCGAATAACTGGAAGAAGAAGAAGAAGAAGAAGAAGAAGAAGAAGAAGAAGAAGAAGAAGAAGACGAAGAAGAAGAAGAAGAAGAATTATCCTCAAATTATTGGAGTTTTTCAAACATTCTCGAGACCCTTACAAAATAAGACACGAACATCTGACAAAAATTACAATTAATAAAACGTCTTTGTTTTTCTTCATGCTATGTGTTATCACATATTAAAATTCTAAAACACCTAGGCATGTGGTAATGTTTAACGAGATTAGTTGATCATGAATAACGAGTTCGATTCTCAGTGTGTGCCCCATACAAAATTCGACATTCAATAACCCAACAAGGATTGTTCAAATAAAATCAACCAACCAAAACTTCTAAAGTTTAATCTCAGCTGACCATGAAAGTAAGTCACGTGAAGCAAGAATAAAAAGTATTCGATTAACCTATTTCATTTTATGATCTAAATATCAAGCAATTTCTCTTCCATTTAAATCAATTCTGCTGTTTATTCTACTTCAGGTTTTTTCTAACCTTCATCTTAACTGACTTTTATACTTTTATATGGTTTTAATGCGCTTACGGCTATAGCACGGTGCTTATACTTACACGGTTTTCTTAAAATGTTAATTTTTTTCATTCGTAATCTGGAGTATGTAATCAATGATGATATATTTTGAAAATTAATTCAGGTGCAGATTTCAATTTTATTTTAAAAACTTTAATAAATCACGTGGTATGCGCATAATTATTTTAGCTTCCGTAGAAGGAAGAATTTACAATGAATTTACATAACGAAATGGACTTCCAGTTATCATTTACTAGCAGTATAGCCCGGCGTTACTCGGGTGTAACAAAAGCTTTAAAACTAATCCATGGTCCTGGAGCTCAGACTCTTTGGACGTTGGCACGAAAGACGAAAAAGCAATAGTTGTTTCCAGTTAAAGCGAAACCGTAGGCTGAAAGAAAAATAAATGGATGTAAGTCAAATTTTGATTCCCTGGTATCGATATCAAATTTTATGCACTATTGTAAGAACAGCAACCTTGAAACTTCTGAATATCGTTTCTAATGTCTTTGTCTATGAGTGTACCAAATTTGATTAAAATCGGACTACTCCTTCTATAACCCGAATTTTTCGATTATCGATTTTCGATATTTATCGGGGGTACCTCGGCACAAAACCTCACTAAGAACACTCGCAGATGCTTATAGTACAACTGTGTAAATTTTCAAGAAAATCGGTTCAGCCGTTTCGGAGTCTGTAGGTAACGAACACACACACACACACACACACACACACACACACACAGACAAAGTTTCATTTATAAATAAGTTTAGATTAGATAGAATTTAATACGGTCTTTATTTTATATTTTATATTTGTGATCTGCAATGCTTATTCTAATTCAAATCGATTCACCCCAGGAAAGGCTGTACTGTCACTGATTTGCAGTGGGTTACAAGAGAGAAGAGCGAAAAGAAAGAGGAACAAGATACTGGGAGCCAGGGAAAGGACAAGAGAAAGATGAGAATCAAAGGGATACATGATAACAATTGACGTTACACTTCAACTTTTAGAGATTGTAGCTATCAGCGAAGCAAGTGTACGGAAGGGAGTTCTAAATGCGGGAAGTGCGAGAAAAATGTTAGAGTAGAAAAGGTGGTTACATTTGACTGATTTCACTACAAAAGCGTGGGACCTACTTGCTAGTCTAGTAACACGAGTAAATTTGTATAGGGGCGGCACCAGGGAGAAGCTGTAAAAATACTTGTTGAAAAGACAGAGGGAAGCCGAGAAAGCCGGTGAGAAAGTGACCGAAGTCCAGCTGCCGATTACATCGCAGATCCTCCTTGAATTCTGTCGAGCACACCGAGATGAATAGCAGGAACGCCCGAACAGATATAGAAACAACATTCCATGCACGGAAGAATGGTAGATTTGTATAAGTGCAAGATGGATTATGACGAGAAAAACTTCCTGGCCCGACCTTCCCAGCAGAAATAATAAAAAGAAAAAATTAGAGACTAAAAAATTATTAATATTGGTCGAATCGCAATCTTTTATTTTCAAATTACTCGGAATGCTATCTTCAAACCGATTTCTTCTTATTCAGTCAGTTAAGTGCCATACGTGATACACGCTTGGGCGATCATGTCTCGAAATAGACATGACTGACTGGGCAGAAGATTATCCCGCAGTAGGTTGCCATTGGTACAGAACCCAATCTGTCCTGTTATTTAACCCATAACTGGAGGGAAGAGAAGGATTAATACCTTTCCCAAGGGTATTTGCGCGTAAGTGAATGCATAGAATACGACTGGAATTCGAAATCGGCTTCCCGATTTCTCGTTCCGAGCCGATATCCACTGCACCACGACGCACATCCATTTTTCTTATTAAGGGAAGAAATAATGGAGGAGACTCAAGAATTGTGAGCAGTACAAATAAGTGAAGGAGGCAGAAGAACATGTCGGCTGAAATGTAGCGATAGAAAACAAACAGAAAGAAAACACCGATAAATCAAATCATTTACAGAAGACAATAAAAATAAACTTCCTTAAAACATACCTGTAAAAGCTTATAATTTTTATCATTTATAAAAAAATTTATAGCAAATGTATGGGAAAATTTATAGGAAATTTATAGAAAAATTTATTGGAATTGAAAAGAAAAAATTATAAAAAAATATTATAGAAAATGTATAGAAAATTTATAGAGATTTATAGAAAAATATTTAACATTAACAAGTTTTAAAGATGTTGAGAATACAATGGGCCGAACATGTGAGTAACGATGAAGTTCTACCGATAATGGCAACAAAAAGGAGACTACTACTTAACGTTAGAAAAAGTCATTTGTAATTTCTGAGGCAATTAATGAGGAAAGAGTTCTTGGAGAATTTGATACTCACAAGACAGATTGAAGGTAAGTGAGACAGAGGAAAACAACGTAAAACTTACCTGACTGGCTTGAGTGAATGGATGGGGAAGGGACACTGAAAAATAGAAAAAGAATTTTCAACGTTGAAATGGCCGTAAGAACATTAAAAACAATATATTTATTCTGCATATAATATCAAGTGCATAAAAACACTATAAATATTTTCAATATATAATGTCAAATGTATTAAAACCAAAAACTTGAAATATTAAATTAAAATATTAAATAGAATTGAACGACAAATTTGAATAAACAGTAATTTAAAATCATTTGAACAAGAATTACAAAGAATTTGTCAATACTTTTAAATGAGGTAGTATTTACACTATTCGGGCAATTGTTCGAATCATTGCTGCCATGTTTACGACGTTTCGGCCGTTAGGAATTTCGAACTGGAACCGTTATTACGATCACTGGGGTATGTCATTCTTATTCCTTGTGCGAAGCTACTTATGGTAGTCATAAGTTACCTCCCTCTAACTTAACTCTTTAAGTTATTTGTTCACCACTGCCGTAGCCTGGTATTGAACTCAAGTCGCTGAAACTAACCAACGTCTATATTCACTGGGTCATGTGTCTTTGAGGACAGCAGCAACTGAATTACTGGTACTTATAAAACTAATGTCTCGGTCCATTTTTTACCAGAGTTCATATTGCAATCTTTTACCGCTAATGATTTTCTCTAGCACTCCGTCTTACTGGTTCCCATATTGTATTCATTTCTATGCTTGGTCGTCTTAAGAGTTTTTTGTAGCCTAGCATATGTGCTGATACCTTAAGCTTATGTAGTTTCCAGTGGCGTTCTCTATCTATTATTTCAACTTCATCCCATAGGATGAGGTGATCTTTCTCCCTCCATATGTGGTCAGCTACGCCTGATTTTCTAATTCCACCCGTGTTAAGGTCTTCCGATGTTCTTCTAGCATTACCTTAAAGATGTGGCCTGTTTCTCCTTTATATTTCTTTCCACAGCTACATGGAATGGTGTACACACAGTTCTTAGTCATGTTCTCCTTTGTTGGGTGTCTTACTCGGGAGAGGTACCTGCAAAGTGCAGAACCACTTCTGAAGGTCACCCTGATGTCATATGGACCACAGATCTTTTGTATTTTCTCCGATAACCCCTTCACATAGACCGAGTGACCGAGGCTGTTTTCTGAGACTTGTTATCATCATACACCCTCCCTTCCATGTTCGTCGGAGCTGTTGATTTAGGCGTTGGTTAGTTCCAGTGACTTGACCCAAAAGTTGTGAGTTCAATACCAGGCTACAGCAATGGTGAACAAATAACTTAGAAAGAGTTAAGTTAAAGGGAGATAACTCATGGCTATCAGCAGTGGCAACGCACATGGAATTAGAATGAAATACCTAGTGATCGTAATAAAGAGTTCTGTCCGAAATATCTAATACCTGAAAAGGTCGTAGCGTACAACAGCCGAACGGTCGTTAACATGAGAGCAAAAATGAGGACAATGGTCTGAATAATATCGATAGTGGAATTACAAAGAGTTTACCGACCAAATTTTTGGAATTTAAATATAACTTATTGAAATGAGAATTTGAATTAGTTTAGCTTCGTTTAATAAGAGAAGCATTTTTAATTTTACGAAATTTACATTAGCCATTGTCGAATGCCACGTGTTTTAGTAAAGGAAATTCGAAAAGTTGTCTTTGTATGTAGGGTAAATCCCAAATAGAAATGGAGTGATTCATTGATTGATTTGTCTGTTTAGCGCCATATCAACTCCTTTATGGACCATTTTATACCGAAATTTAATTTTCTTTGGAAATTACAAGGTTCGAAGTAATAAAATATTAAATATGTTATTCTGCTTTCACAGCTGAATACATGGCAGATGATACTCAGCTTTTACGCGTATACATATTTGTGTGGACATAATTACTAAAGGTGGTGATAAGTGTGTTTTATGTTGTAGTTTTGTTGAAATTATATTTTGGAATACAGTTTGATCTATTTAAGAAATTATAGGATATTATAAATATTAATATCATCAAAGAAATTTTCATATTGGCTGTTTCGTAGATTTGGGGGAAGACAATACAATTTCTTAGTATGTATTTATTTTTTGTCATTTTACTATAAATATGCATTGTTGGTAATTTTAATATAAATATGTATCGTTGATATTTTTACTAAAAATATGTATTGTTGGTAATTTTACTATGAATATGTATTGTCGGTCATTTTACGATAAAAATGTATTGTTGGTCATTTTACTATAAAAATGCATTCCTTGGAATTTTACTATAAATATGTATTGTTAGTAATTTTACTATAAATATGTATCGTTGGTCATTTTACTATAAAAATGCATTTCTGGTAATTTTACTATAAATTTGTATTGTTGGTAATTTTACTATAAATATGCATTGTTGGTCATTTTACTATAAAAATGCATTTCTGGTAATTTTACTATAAATTTGTATTGTTGGAAATCTATCTAAACTTATTTATAAATGAAACTTTGTCTCTCTCTCTGTGTGTGTGTGTGTGTGTGTGTGTGTGTGTGTGTGTGTGTGTGTGTGTGTGTGTGTCCGTCCGTTACCTATAGACTCCGAAACGGCTGAACCGATTTTCTTGAAAAATTTACACAGTTGTACTATAAGCATCTGCGAGTGTTCTTAGCTAAGTTGTGTGCCGAGGTACCCCCGATAAATATCAAAAATCGATAATCGAAAAAATCGACTTATAGAAGGAGTGGTTCGATTTTAATAAAATTTGATACACTCATAGACAAAGACATGAGAAACGATATTCAGAAGTTTTAAGGTTGCAGTTCTTACACTAGTGCGGAAGATCGTTAATATATATATATATATATATATATATATATATATATATATAAAGGCAAGATGTTTGTGTGTGTATATCTGTTTATCTGCCTGTATGCCTGTATCTTTTCAGCCCTTCTATTTTAGTTTTTGCTTCGGGTTTAGCTCTAAGTAGATATAATTGTAGTTGTTACCATTTACTCAGAGGACATATTTAGCCTTCAAAATTCAGTTCATGATGAAAAAAACTTATTTGATATCGATACCAGGAAATCAAAATTTTTCTTTCAGTCTGCGGTTTCGCTTTAACTGGAAACAACTATTGTTTTTTAGTCTTTTGGGAACAACGTCCAAAGAGTCTGCACTCCAGGACCATGGATTAGTTTAAAGCTTTCATTACACCCAAGCAACGCCGGGCTATACTGCTACTTTTACTATAAACATGTATTGTTGATCATTTTACTATAAAAATGCATTATTTGTAATTTTACTATAAATATGTATTGTTGGTCATTTTACTATAAATATGTATTGTTGGTCATTTTACTATAAATATGTATTGTTGGTCATTTTACTATAAAAATGAATTACTGGTAATTTAACTATAAATCTGTATTTTTGGTAATTTTACTATAAATATGTATTGTTAGTTATTTTACTATAAATATGTATTGTTGGTCATTTTACTATAAAAATGAATTACTGGTAATTTTACTATAAATATGTATTGTTGGTAATTTTACTATAAATATGCATTGTTGGTAATTTTACTTTAAATATGTATTCTCAGTCATTTTACTATAAAAATGCATTACTGGTAATTTTTGCTATAAATATATATTGTTGGTCATTTTACTATAAATATGTATTGTTGGTCATTTTACTATAAAAATGCATTACTGGTAATTTTACTATAAAATTTGTATTTTTGGTAATTTTACTCTAAATATGTATTGTTGATCATTTTACTATAAATATGTATTGTTGGTAATTTTATTATAAATATGTATTGTCGGTAATTGAGGGGTTCAATATTTGCCTATAGCTGGGTGCTAACACTTTGGGTCAGGAATTAAGAGATGGTTCTATGAACCTCAAAACCTGTAATCTCCCGATAGGTGACGTCGTTGCTGGGTGTAATTTATCGTCATACCCAGAACTAAAAAACAGAATTTTCGTCGTCCCTAGCAATATCACACTATAACGTGCAACACATTTTAATGCCTCCAAACCAAACCACTCTCTGACATAACTTTCGATGTCTTCGATCAGGATGGCTAATTCTAACCTCTAGGAAAGTGAATTATCCCGCCTTCTCACGCTAACTTTTCTGCTGACATAAAGTGAAAAGATTATATTGAATCGATCGCTAGGCCTGCTGCTAGGAAAATTGGTTCCCTACGCTATACATGACAATTTTTATCTCCAGAATGTATCATAGCATATTTAAAAGTCCACCAAGCTTTGAATATTTCTGTCACATCTAGTCTGGTGATTCTGCTCTTTATATTGAGATTTTTTATTAAAATCCGAAGAAGATTCTGCAATGTTGTCGGTCTTGATCTGGCATCTCGGCTTCAGTCACTTTCCTACCACCGTAACTTAACTTCTTTGTGCCTTTTCTACAAAAACTTTCATGGTAATTGTTTTGATGAGCTTTCCTCTTTGCTACCTCGACTTTACGAATTTAAGTACAGTTGAAATTGCTAGAAATTACCGCTAAGTTCTATGCTAAGAGTTTCATCTCTTGCACATCTCGCTTGTGGAAATCTCTTCCGACTCCTTGCTTTCCAGTCAACTTAAATCACCAAAATTTCCTCTCACTTTAATATTTTTTTCTAATACCCTTTTACACCCAGTAAACCCCTTGCTTCTTAGTGACTTTATTGCCTTTCTGGAATAAAATTAATTTAAAAAAAAATTAAAAAGACATCTAATAAAAGCAACCAATCAGTTCAGATATAACAAGATGTTGACAAATATAGGCGCAAACAGTATAAAACGCTATGTACATAATTTATTTTGTTCTGTCCTAGGTATGAAATTGCTACGAACACGAAAGGGAGGGTGCATGAGAATAACAATTCTCAGAAAACAGCCTCGGTCTATCTACTCTATGTGAATGGGTTAGCAGAGAAAATACAAAGGACCTGTAGTTCATATAACATCAGGAGGAACTTCAGAGGTGGTTCTGCACTTCACAGTAAGATCCCCAATAGAGGGGAACATAACTAAAGACTGTGTGTACATTTTTGTAAAGAATGTGGCGAACTCTCAAAATCGAAGTCAATTGTTTTAAAAAAAAGTATTTCGAAAACTGCTACGACATCCAAGCATTTGGCTAGGAAGTTTTAGTAGCGTGGAACTACCTCTTCATTGCCGTTATTCCCAGACCCCGTTCAACTATGGGCAAATAATGAACCACCAAAACTGGGGTTCAAGAATCAAAATTGTATACTTTTTCATAGTAAAAATATCAACAATAGATTTTGTTTTTTAATTTCTTTTTCCGTTTTCGCTCCCCCTCTTTCCAGGACTGCAGGATATTAGACAGTAAAGAAAAGGCACCTTCTCTCCTTTCATCTTCTATGACTTTAATGCTCACCATGACACGTGGCTGAAACATTCTGAAGATACTGATGTTGTCGTTAATAAGACAAAATATTTTCATTGCCCAATCTTTAATCAAATCGTGAACATCCCTACTTGCTTTCTTAGCAAAACCGAGCAACATGCTTCTCTACTCGATGTATTTCTTACTCCCAGTTCTCTCTCTTGCATGTGAAAAAATGTTTATCTCATGAATGTGAATGCCAAAATCTTTTTTACGAAGTGGAAGATAGCCTGGAACCAAGCATTCACTGGTAGCAACGGAAAAAATTACGTTAGTTTCACAGAAGCCAAAGATATCTAGCGACGTTCCAAGAGGAATGGTCCTACGCTGAAGAAGTTGGGGTAGATACCACGAATATTAGTGAAAGAAAGGTTTAGTGGGTAGGTGTTTTTTACTGGTTCAGTAATATTTCTTGTTGTGTTTTCCATGAGATTCGTTTCAGGAGAGAGAGAGAGAGAGAGAGAGAGAGAGAGAGAGAGAAAGAGAGAGAGAGAAAAGACCGCCATAGCTGTCACTATCTCTCGTCAGTCGTAATACACACCAGCTAGAGCATGGCTGAGAACAGAGCATAGTATGACCTCAGAGTTGCTCACCGGAAATACTTGCAAGAACACCAACCCATGCGCAACATGGCGCTACAAATAGACCGATATTATGCGACTGTTGATACAGCAGCCTCTCTAAGCGCTAACAAAGAGTTTAGGCTCCTAATCACCAGTCGGAAACAGTAGCCAGTAAACTACCAACCCGGTACACTCACAATGGAAATTCACAATCATTGGCTTATCCGATAACCAAAACGGTAAAACAGTTAAATCATTGTGGCTCAGATAGAAGAAAGAAAGAGTCGGTAAACCAAACACTGAACATGCAATAAGGGATGAACCTAAACTCTTCTTCAATAGATATGGAAAGAGTTCAGACCGGACGATAGGTAAGCCTATCTTCTTCTATAAATCTTTTTAAAAAAGCAAATAAATTACGAAAGAATTAAGTTATGACTTAGATCTGATGTCCAGTAAGTACATTGGGAAGGGACTGAAGTGAGAAGTTTAATAATTAATAGGACAACAAAAAGGCAAACAACAAAAACAAAAAAAATCAGAAAAGAAAAAAAGCAACAACCAAAAATTTTAATTTCAACGATACCAATATACATTAAAACTAGCAGTCTTTTTTTGTGGGTTCTTGAACGAATATTAAAGCAACAATGATTTGGTTATGCCAACTTTGGCGGGAGGAAGTGGAAACAGTTAAGTCCCTGAGGCCGAATGGTGTTGGGGAGGGCCGTACTAGGATCGCCATTCGCAGCTTCCATTTTTTGATTACCCTGTTTTACATTTTTACATTTGTAAATATTCTTGGTTAATATCTACTTTCTTTGAAACTCGTCAAGCCAAAATTCCCATTCAGTTGGCCACACAAGGAAAGAATCCCATTAAATGTTATATTGAGAATTAATAATAAATTAATGTGCAAGAAATAAGAGAAATTCAATGAAGGCAGAAAGAAAAAATCAGAAATAGGATGGCATAGAAAAGTAAAAAGAACAAAAAACAAACAACAAAGAAAATACAAGAAAAGGAAAAAACAATAAAAAGTTTTCATTTATAAATATTCTTGGCTAATATTCACTTTATCTGTGATTAAATTGTTCAGCATTCACTGTCA
This sequence comes from Ascarosepion bandense, assembly GCA_037127315.1. Classification (NCBI taxonomy): domain Eukaryota; kingdom Metazoa; phylum Mollusca; class Cephalopoda; order Sepiida; family Sepiidae; genus Ascarosepion; species Ascarosepion bandense. The sequence goes on along the minus strand of JBBBDQ010001241.1, from coordinate 239,494 downwards.
TGTACGAGAATTGATACTGCACAAAAGCTCAGTACTCTCTTGTTAGGTTTTAATTCAATTTTTCTGTTTCTTTATATTTATGAGTTTTTAGAAGATATTTTTCGCTGTTCCAATCTGCCTTCGAATTTTGGTGTCACCTTTTCAATCATCTCTTATGAAACTTCCCGGAGAGTTACATTTCTGTACTTGCTTGTTGTTTGTCGTTATCAGTTTGTAACTCACATCTTGGTCTGTTCCTCTTTCTGACAACCATACGTAATTTCATCTTACTAATTAGAAATCTCTACTGGCAGCAAACTGCCTGCATACGGACAGGTAACGCGTTCAGCAGATATACAAAGATAGAAAGGGGCGTAAGACAGGGATGTGTATTTTCATCGGATTTATTAAACTTGTACACTGAAAATATTTTGAGGACCCTAGATGTTATGCCAGGATTTGTCAAAGAAAGGCCACAATCTGAACAAAATAAGATACGCAGACGACACAGTGCTGATTGCAGACATGGAAAGGAAACTGTAGGACCTCCTGCAGAAAACAGCTGAAGAGAGTGACAAGAAAGGACTACAAATAAACTGCAAGAATACCGAATGCATACACATTAGTAAAAAGAGCAGCCCAAAGTGCCAAATGCAGGTAGGGGATGTTAAAATCAAGCAGGTACGAAAATTTAAATATCTGGGAAGTGTTCTAACTGAAGACGGTAAGTGCGGCACAAAGATCCAATGACGAATTGGCATGGCGAAGGACGCGTTCCAGAAGCTGAGTAAAGTTTTAAGACACAGGAAACCTTCACTAGAAACAAAGAAGAGGGTACTAGATTGCTATGTGATGTCAGTTTTTCAATATGGCAGTGAATGTTGGACAATATCAACAAAGATGAAGGAAAAACTTGAGGCCGCTGAAATGTGGTTCTACAGAATGATGCTGTGGATATCGTGGACCGAGCATGTGAGCAATGACCAGGTGTTGGAAAGCATGGAAACAAAAAGGAAATTAATATTGAGCATCAGGAAGAGACAACTGAAGTTCCTGGGATATACAATGAGTAAGGAGGGCTTGGAGAACCTGATACTAACAGGCCAGATAGAGGGAAAAAGAGGCAAAGGAAAGCACATATTTGAAGGGCCTGAGCAGTTGGATGACAGAACGGGGTCTGCGAGACGTTACAGGAGAAAGCGTGCTAAGAGCCACCAGGAATAGGGAGAGGTGGAAGGCCATGATCGCCTACGTTCTGAAAGGGCAAGGCACATAGAAGAAAAAGAATTCAAGATTAGTTCTTTAGTAGTGATCTAAATGCTTATTTGAAAAATACGGAAAACTGTTCAAAGCAAAAACCTCTGATAGGAATCTTGATATGTTATTGAGTACAACATTAATCCACAGATATTATCCATTTAACAAATTTCGACGTCACCTAAACACTCCTCTTTGTAGAGACTGATGATTCGTCTACCCATATATAATACGTTTTTTTCTGGTGACATAATAAAAGTAACATAAAATGATTATACTATAAATATTGTGCTTAAGGAATTCTCACATGCTCCCGAACAATGGATAAACTTTCAAATGATTTTAAAGACATATTTAATATATATAAACGTATTTAACGCGCGCACACACACACACACACACACACACACACACACACACACACACACGCACACACACACACACACACATATATATATATATAATATTACATGTATGTAATATATATATAATTTTACATTTAAATGAGTAGATATTATTTTTTAATTTAAAATGAATATGAAATTAATATAAAATTTAACGTTTCTAATATCAAATTTAACATCTTTTAATATCAAATTTAGCACTTGTTAATATCAAATTTGTCACTTTTAATATAAATTTAACATTCTTTAATATGAAACTTAAAGCTTTTAATATCAAATTGAACACGTTTTGATATCAAATTTGCCACTTTCTAATATTAAATTTAATGTGTTTTAATATAAAATTTAGCACACATTAATATGAAATTTAACTCTTTTAATATAAATTTTGACACATTTTAATATCAAATTTTACCTTCTTTTATATCAAATTTGACATGTTTTGATATAAGATTTAACATTCTTTAATATGAAATTTAAATCTTTTAATATCATATTTTACATTTTTTATATAAAATTAGACCCTTTTTAATATTCAGTTTACTACTTTTTAATATAAAATTTAACACTTTTTAATATGAAATGTAACGCTTTTAATTGCAAATTTAACACAATTACAATTTTAATTCGTCAGGCATAACAAATGCTAGCAATTGAAATTCTAAAAGATTTCGATAATTTACTTTGTTCTAAGCAAAAGAATTTTCCTATCGATCTAAATTTTTCTTTCTGAATTAAATTTTATATATAAAAGTTTCTGCCAGAAAAACATTGAAAGTATTTTGCTTATCCAGTGTGAGCAGAAATAAATCCCACATATACGTCCCAAAAATACCGCCCACATAATGGTAAGACATTAGCTAGATAAAGACACTATTGATCCTAACATCTTACTATTATGTGCGAAATATTTCTACCACATTCGTTATTCGGCTGCTCGTTATACGGCATAAAAATGGAAAATGATCATTTTATTCAAAGCGAAAACTTCAAATCAGCAAGTCTAAATAGTAATAAGGATTGTCTTTCTCTTCCAACATGAGATAATCCTCACATCATTTCCTCTGAAGACTGCAATTAGATTATCGAAAAAATGTATTTTTCCTACATATTCCCTGGTGAGTTTTGAATTTATTGTTCCTCTCAAAAGGTCAGGACCTTTTTACAAGAACAATAAATTAATTGCAAACAGAATGACCTTTTTTATCTATATTTCTGAGATGAGGTATTGTAATTACTTACATTATTTGCATTGTTCAGACTGTTGTCTTTATCTTTGTAATGGCCCAGTGGATAAAAACATTGACTTAGCCCCAAAAGTTATGATTTCAATACTTGGTTACAACAGAAGTGAACAAAAATTAGATGGTTAAGTTAAATGGAGATAATTGAGATATCTTGAAGTGGCATGATTCATGAAACGAGAACTATCTACTCGAGTGAATGAAATAAAGGGTTCAGTTCAAATTCTAATTACCTGAAGTTGGTCGGAGCGTAAAAGAGCCGAAACGTCGCGAATATGGCAACAAAGATGAGAATAAAATTCTGAACAATGTAAAGAATGACCTTTTAATGCATGACACCATCATGCTTATTATAGTCACTGACGTTTTTATTCTTTTAACAACGAAGGCAAGACTAAAACCTGAATTTGTTTACACTATCAATATCCAACGCAGTTTTATCAAACACGTGCCAAATTAGAAGAAATGACATACTGTGCTGTCACAGATAATAACTTACAAAATAATAAATAATCATTTTTCATGTTAGAAGGTAGCATATTTGATACATTATGTGGAGTCTACAAAGAATGTTTTTGGAACCTTTACGTAACGTCGCAGCAACGCTGTGGCAACGTTAATTTTTATCCGGGTTGTCCGTAAAAAATACAAAGACAACTGCAGTTTTCATGCATGTTATTATTATTATTATGTCATTTTTCATCATATTTCGATTTCTGCTTTGGTCTCACTACCAACCAAGTCTGCGGGGAGACCTAAGGCAGGTTGTGGCGTGTTGTTATGGCTCCATTTCATGTTTTTCTATCTTCCCTATCATCCCCAGCATTACATAGATAAAGTTTTCCTTAGTGTATGGGCTGTACTTAATAAAACAATTTTTTGTATATCTCTTAAGCTGGGTTTTCCAGGGATTCTTTCAATGTGTTGTTTTGTTCCATTTTTTTTTCATTCCAAGTGCACCTACTATCACTGGCACAACTCTTGTTTTCAATTTCCACACTTTTTCTATTTCAATTTCCAGGTCTTTATATTTTGACAGTTTTTCAAATTCCTTGATTGCTATGTTACAATCCGCTGGACAAGCCATATCAATTAATAGACAAGTTTTCTTCTTCTGGTTTTTAACAATAATGTCTGGCCTGTTTGCTTCAATTTTTCTGTCTGTGTAGATGGTGTAATCCCATAGAATGGTTACATCTTCTATTTCTGTAACCGGTGCTGGGTGATGTTCATACCAGTGTTTGTTTACAGATTTTCCATAATGTTTGCACATTGTCCAATGTAAATATTGCCCAACTCTATCGTGGCGTATTATTATTATTATTATTATTATTATTATTGTTGTTGTTGTTGTTGTTGTTGTTATCATTAATATTGCGCTGAAAAGACAATCATTAGAAATCGTAAAAAAAACAATAATTGAGAAATTGCCAAGAAAACAATTATAGAGAAATCGCCAAAAAAAAAAAAAAAAACACCCATTGAGAAATCGCCGAGAAAACAATAATCGCGAAATCGTTTAGAAAAAATCATCGAGAAATCGCTAAGAAAACCAATTATCGAGAAATCGCGGAGAAAGCAATCATTGAGAAATCCCTGAGAGAACAATCATCGAGAAATTGCTAAGAAAACAATCCTCGAGAAATTGCCAAGTAACAATCATCAAGAAATCGCCTAGAAAACAATCATTGAAAAATCACTGAGAAAACAAATATCGAGGAATCGCTGAGAAAAAAAAATCATCGAGAAATCACAAAATACTGATCATTGCTATAACTCTACAAAGAAAAGATATATTAAACCTATAGAGATGTTTCGGAGGAAAACTATTGCTATGACATTTTTCCCAATCATCTTGTGTGTTCAAGAATGTAGTTACCACATGCAATAAATTAAGTCAGTATTGTATCACATACGTTAGCACAACGAGTCGTTAACTTAATCACGCAATTAATATTTTATGAATACATATATTTTCTGTTGTTATTCCTTGATCTTTTCCTAATTACGTTTGGATATTTATTTTCATATACAGGGAGAGATGTGTAAATTGTCGTCTAAATTACGCAAAATCGAAAATAACACTGATATCTCATTTTAAATGACCAAGGCTAAGTACGTATAAGCGGACATACGCTTGCCCACTTTGAAGAACAACTTTCGAAATCTCTAATCTGATCTCGAATATTGATGTAGAGTACTAGTGGGAAATAAATAACTATTTTTTTTCGATCATCTTCTACAATTGAATCTTTTTACTTGCATTTTCCAATCCTGTAATGGTGGTGGTCCTATCTGTTCACATTTCCTTTCATTTTATCTCTTTTACGCATTTATAAATCTACTATTCGTCCGTGCATTGAATATTGCTATCACATTTGGTCTGGTACTTCTGCCATATATTTAGAGATTCCTGATAAAATACAAAGAACCTTCAAAGTTATTGGTTCTGATCTGGAATCTCAGCTTCAGTCAATTTCTCACCAACGTAACGTAGCTTACCTGTCCCATTTCTATAAATAATTTCAGGTTCTGATAAGTTTTTCTTTTCTATGCTGCCTAGACTTTATGAATTTAAGAGCGATACTAGATAGGGAACGAGAAATCGGGGAGCCGAATTCCAGTTGAATTCCTTGCATTCACTTACGCACAAATACATCTGGGAAAGGTATTAATCCTTCTCTTCCCTCCAGTTATGGGTTAAATAATAGGACAGATTGGGTTCTATAGCCTTGGCTGGCAACCAGTCTACCGGAGAAAGCAATGGCAGCCTACTACGGGATAATCTTCTGCCCGGTCAGTCATGTCTCTTTCGAGACATAATCACCCAAAGCGTGTATCACGTATGGCACTTAACTGACTAGATAGGGAGGAATATCTCATCATTTTACTTTAGAAATTGCTAGATATAAGCACAAATTCTAATGTTAACTTTGTCTTCTTTCACTATGGAACTCTCTTCCTGTTTCTCAGTCAAATTTATTTTCAAAAATTTAAATACGTTTTCTTAATTCTTGTCTTTTACTGTTCTCTGTCCTTAATAGAATTTTTTTTTCTTTTCCTCTCTCATAGTAACCCCTTGATTCTTAGTGGCTTTATTGTTTTGCTAGGAGTAAAAAAAACTTAATATTTATTCTTCTCGTCCGTTTGCTTATTCCTATACAAATGAATCTCTTTCAGATTTCATTTCAACAATTTTTTTATATACCTACTTTCAGTTTCATTTTCACATTCATATAATATTTTTGCATACAATTTCATATTATATTGGTTCATTCCTTCTTGAATTTTTTAGTGTTTCATTTTATCATCACATGTATCCCTTTTGCTTTTCCCATTTTCTTTTTTCTTTTCATGTAGAATCACATGATACAATTAAAGAGTATCCTGACATTTCTCTGATGCGCCGGACTTTTTTTTATTTTCTAATCTTAGCTTGCTGGGCTTCAGTGTTAATTGTTAGTCCCGTGCCGCCGAGATCGGACTGTTTCTCCACCATCTTACCCACACGCTTATTCGTTATTTTATGGACAATTGCCAACAACTCTGACTGCGAATGCGCCATTAGTTGCTCAATGAAGAGCGCCTTTGTTGTTTCCATACACATTGCTCTTCATGCTATATCCTCTTTTCTTTTGCCCATTCTTGGTACGCAACCAACTACAACTGACTGTTGCCACCGCAGCTTTTTGCACTAATAATTATACTGCTCTCATCATTACCAATGCAGACTTTAAAAATTATGATTATTCGTATTTTAACACAAAAATATCTTGTGATGCTATTGGAAGCAACGTTCAGAATCAAGTGCCAACTAGTCTCCTTAAGGAACCAACATTCTTCTCCGTTGATTTTCGTAATTCATCATACTGTTTATATCCTTTTTACACATTTACATGTTTTTCTGCAAGATCGAATCGTGAAATGAAAGTTGTTTTGAACGGCCGCTCTTCCAGATCTTTTTGCATTAATACAGGCGTCTGCCGGAGCTTTATCCTTGAACCTACGTTGTTCCTAATTTTCATCAACAACCTTCCTAATGGAATCACTTCCCAACTCGGTATCTCTGCTGATTACACAACAATTTACTCCTGTCTTAAGAGTAAGTCTGATTCGTTCGATAAGGTTAAGTTGGAATCTGGTTTCAAAACCTACCTCCATCCTGTGCTTTACTGCGGTAAGGAATGGCTTGTTAATTTTACCGCCTCCTAAACGAAATTGCTCTCTATTGATAGTCTCAGAGAAACCTTTCCACAGTCCATCAGTATGGCTGATACCAAAGTTCAGAAGATTAACTCGTTGCCCCTTCTCGAGAAAACGTTTTCCGCTGGAAAAAATTAATTACTAGGTTTTGCTGCCAGGGAAGTTGGTTCACTGTCTCAGGCTAAACAGTTTTTCTCGTCTGAATCGATCTTACTTATTTCGTCTATGTTTATTATTGATATTAATGCCAGATATGATTTGGTGCTGCTGCTATATATTTAGAGATCTTTGATAAAATCCAAAGAAGAATCTGCAACGTCATAGGTCCTGAACTGGTATCCTCGCTTCAGTCACTTTCCCACCGCCTTAATGTAGTTTCCCTGTAGTTTTTCTAAAAATATTTTCATGGTAATTTTTCGGATGTACGTTGTGGAGCACTGAATATCGAGTCGGAACGAGAGATCGGGGTGCCGATTTCGAATTCCAGTTGAATTCCTTGCATTCACTTACGCACAAATATCATTGAGAAAGGTATTAATCATTCTTTTTCCTCCAGTTATGGGTTAAAAAATAGGACAGATGAGGCTCTATAGCCTTGGCTGGCAACCAGTCTACCGCAGAAAGCAATGGCAATCTATTGCGGGATAATCATCTACCCAGTCACTCATGTCTCTTTCGTGACATGATCGCCCAAAGTGTGTATTACGTATGGCATTAACTGAATGAATTGTTTGGATAAACTTTTCTCTGTAGTAAATAGAAGAAGTGGAGTGCCAGTTTGGCGGCAAGGTCTCATCATGTTGCAGTTGAAATAGATACATGTAATCATAAGTTTTATGCTATTATGTTCTTTTATCGCGCTTCTTGCTTGTGGAACTCTCTTCTAGTTTATGGATTTCTAGTCTAGTTTGTTACTGAAAATTTAAATTCAATGTCAGCCGTTATCTTTTGGCTTCTTAATTCCCGTTCTTTTATTGCTCTTGATCCTTATTATTGTTTTTTTTCTTTCTTATATTCTTTTACATTCAGTAACCCCTTGCGTTTTAGTCGATTTGTTGCCTTAATTGGAATGAAATGATTAAAAATAAATTTCTTCAGGACTAAAGATGATAAATCAAATATGTAAAAAATGAAAGAAATTCCGGAAAAGATGGATAATTGTTGTACTCAGCATTATTGGTGAGCTCGAAATAATCTCGTAGAATTTTGTTACGAGACTGGAAATCTGAGACCATCCAGATGACATGATTTCTAGAATCAAGTACTAGAAAAGTACTGAGAGGCTATGAGTAACTTTAATCACTAATGTAAAACAAGGGCTACTTCTTGTCTGAAAATCAAACCAATAAAATCATGAAGATTCAACCAGACACTCATTGGACAATTGTTTTCGGATATTGTTGTCATCAACAAAGAAAACCAACTTCGTTACTTTATTAAAATTGCTTGTCCATTTGATACCAGATTATTCGGGAATGAAGGAGAGAAAGAAGTAAAAATAGAAATAAAAATTACAGCATGAAATATATAGAAGATAGAAATGCTATAAAGTATAAATTATAGATTTACTAGTACGCTCTCTGCGTTTCAGAAGGACTGTTTGCTTTCCACACCACAAATAATTAAAAAAGTACTGGATCACTAAGGCTGAAGGTTGTTGTTTGATGTCCAGTTTGTGCAAAACCAGCTAACAACATCCAGTAAGCTGAACAAAAATAACACCTGTTTAAATTTTAGTTATATTTTTATTTTTTTACCCAAATGTTGTTGGGCAATGATCCCATGTTTCTAGACTAATTTACGCGCTGATTCAGAAAATAAAGTCAGTTTTAACCCATTATATCAAGTTTTCTCTGTACAGATGATGCTTTTTTTCTTTTTTTTTTTTTTTTTTTGTCAAAATGTTTAATTTCATTGTGAAGTGCCAGGACAATAATCTAAGTAAAACACTTGAAACGTTTTATTTTAGGTTCAAGTAACTTATCATAGACGGAAAAGCATCCTAATAACCTCCTGAGTCTCTATTTTCTAATATATCATTTTCTGTGGATTTAATAGCTGACGCCAAGAATGCCTTTCAGTAAATAAAAATTAAAAAAAATTTGTTTTACATTTTGTTAAAATAAAATGTCAACCGGTCTAATAAATCATTGTCCTATTATATTTGTGCTTGTCTCGCTTTTAGTTAGTTCGCACGACTGTTGCGCCCTGCCAACACTTCATAAATAATGGACTGTTCGTTTTGACTGAGTGGAAAAAGAGGAAAAGACACTACTTGGTTTCAATGAGAAAATGAAAGAAGAAAACAACTCCGAGATCGAAATGTTTAACATCTGCCAATATCTCATAAGTAATGAACTATTATGTTTTGATTGCCAGGGAAGAAAAAAGACAGACAAAAGAAAGAAAAAAGAAAGAAAGAAAGAAAGAAAGAAAGGATGCTTAACGTCTGTTTTAGCGAAATAATAACAGCTCTCAGTTCTAAATTTTTCATTTGTACCCACTTTTTTTAAAATAACGACCAGCATTCATATTTGTGATTGTTATTACTATATTTTGTTAAAGTTGCTAAGCTGAAATATCTAACGACGAGATAGAGGAATTTCTACGGATATTGCTGTGGAACATGCCATGAGCTCATTTACGGATTAATTGAAGAACTAAGAATCATTAGAAAATTAAAATAGGAAATTTTCAAGAGTTCTTCAAGTTAGTATTATTATTCATGTCAGAATTTTATGGTAAAGCTGGCACATCGAAATGTCAGTATTAAATTTGATTAAATTGCATGCATTTTTGCAGACACACTGATCATATTTAACTATATTGTAAAGTTTTTCGTCTTTTTTGTATATTTGTTGCAGGATCTTATGAATTAACTAGCAGTATAGCCCGGCGTTGCTCGGGTGTAATTAAAGCTTTAAAACTAATCCATGGTCCTGGAGCTCAGATTCTTTGGACGCTGGCACGAAAGACTAAAAAGCAATAGTTGTTTCCAGTTAAAGCGAAACCGTAGACTGAAAGAAAAATGCATGGATGTGAGTCAAATTTTGATTTCCTGGTATCGGTATCAAATAAGTTTTTTCGTCGTAAAGTGAATTTTGAAAGCTAAATAAGTCCTCTGAGTAAATGGTATCATGGCTGAGACTAAGAACTACAATTATCCCTACTTAGAGCTAAACCCGAAGCAAAACTAAAATAAAAGGGCTGAAAAAAATACAGACATACAGGCAGATAAACAGACACACACACAAACATCTTGCCTTATATATATATATATTATCGATTTTCTGCACTATTGTAAGAACTGCAAACCTTAAAACTTCTGAATATCGTTTCTTATGTCTTTGTCTATGAGTGCATCAAATTTGATTAAAATCGGACCACTCCTTCTATAACCCGATTTTTTCGATTATCGATTTTCGATATTTATCGGGTGTACCTCGAAATCTAGCTAAGAGCACTCGCAGACGATTATAGTAAAACTGTGTAAATTTTCAAGAAAATTGGTTCAGCCGTTTCGGAGTCTATAGATAACGGACACGCACAGAGACAAAGTTCCATTTATAAATAAGTTTAGATAAGTAACAGTGATATGTGATATCAGATTTGCTGAGGAATAATTAAAAATCACCCACCATCTACCAATATATGAACTGAAAGATTAGTTCTGATAAGATCTTACTAATGCCGATATTCCATAAACTTACAACTAACAGTGAAGACAACTAGCAAAAATAAGATTCAACAAGTAAAATCATTTACACTACTTAAATTGTTCAGACTGTTATCCTCATCTTTGTTTCCATATTCACGACGTTTCGACCCTTTACGCTCCAACATTCTTCAGATGATTAAAATTTCCAACTGAAACCTTTATCCTCAAGGTCACATGGCCCAGAGGATAAAAGCGTTGCTTGAATCCAGTCGACTTGATCCAAAGAGTCGTGAGTTCAATACCTGGCTACAGCAGAGGTGAACAAAAACTTAGAGAGTTGAGTTAAAGAGATATAACAGATACTGAGACATCTTGACGGGGCATTACTCATGGAACTAGAACAATCTACCCCAGTGATCGAAATAAAGGGTTCAGTTTGAAAAACCAACCATCTGAAGAAGATCAGAGCGTACAACGACCGAAACGTCTTGAATATGTCAACAAGGACGAGGACAAGTCTCGAACAATATAAATAGGGTAAATAATTACAATACCTCATCCCAGAAATAGAGATATATCCTAAAGATGGCCGGAGCTTGCAACTACTAAACATCTTGAATATGTAAATAATGTAAATAATTAGAATACCTCTTCTCAGAAATAGAGACTGATCCTGAAGAAGGCAAGAGTGTTCAACGGTCGAAACGTCATAAATATGGCAAAATCGATTGGCCAACTTATCAGTAGAATTATATTGCACGTTTAATATTTCTGGATCAACGAATTGCTTTATTATTCTTAGCTGCGTTCGTATCGGCGGTCGAAATGAAGGAATCAAGTGACGTGTTTATTTATTCAAAATTCCTCCGTATGCAATGAATATTTTCCATCTGTCACCTATTCGCCAACAGGTACTTTACTTCGTGCAAATATTATTCATTTCAAGCGATATTAACTTTGTTTCTCCTGCGAAATGCACCGAACTTTCATTATTTCATTAAGAGTTACGCTATCTAAAATTATAGCAGGCATCAAATTAGCATAACCCGGTCTCATCCACCCATTTTCTCTTTTTCCTCCTCTTCACCAGTAAAATAAAGAGCAGTAGCAGTGTCAATAGTAGAACCCTAATGAAACTGAAAGCGAAGAATAGATTGGTAAATGAGTTAGAACAAAAAAGTGACGCCCATATGTGGGACAGTATTGTGTATATCACAGCGATACTGGAGGTCAGTGTTCGCACCCAGATATAAAGCATGATTCGAATTTGCAAGATAAAAGTATCTAAGAAAATTGACGCAACGTTTACTTGATATTACGTTATGCAGAAAATAATATCCTTGGATTTTGTTCGATCTGTGTTTTTATATGTCGTCAATTGCAGATGGACGTCCCCTACTATCTTGGTCTTCAAGATTCGTATCCCTACTGCGAAACTTCAGAAATCTGTACCGTACTGCTTGCTCGGTTCCAAGATGATCCTTCACACCCTGGACTGTTAATATTGGCAGCAGTTTTTCCAGTGCAGATTTACTTCCCTTACGACCTTGGTCTTGAAGACTGCGGAAATTCAGAAATCAGCACAAACTATTTGATTCTAGTCGTAAGTTGGTCAAACGATTTTACTTGTTTTTTTTATCTTTGCTAGCTCCACTATTACTGATATTCACTTACTGAATCATTAAATATTTCACCTTAAATCTAAAGAAAATATTACAATTGTAATAAAGAAGGATCTGCACTGTAAGCGGTCCCGATCTGGCATCTCATCTTCAGTCACTTTCTCACCAACAGGATGTGGCTTCCTTCTGTCTTTTCTACAAGTATTTTCATGGCTTCTGTTCTGATGAGATTCATTCCCTGATGCCCCACCCTCATGAATTTATTCGTGTAACTAGTTACCAGGTCTCAACCTTTTACCGTCCCAATACGCAAATGTAACCTCCATTTCTTCTTCATCCGTTTCTTTTCTCGCATCTCCCGCCTGAGTAACTCCCTTCTGTATGTTTGCTTCCCTGATAGCTAATATCTCCAAATGTTTAAATGCAACATCAATTACCATCTCTTCTCTCCTTGACCCCCACCTCTATTTTACCCTTTCTTCGACACTCCCTGTACCGTATTTTTTTATTCTTTTCTCGCTTTATTCTCCTTTCACTGTAAGTCCCTGTGCACCAGTGGCAGTACTGCCTTGTTTTGAGTGAAACAATTATTATAAAAAAATATCCTCACTTAATAAATTAAGACGGTACAAATGAAAAATGACCAGTTTTTCCATTTCAATTGAAACAGACGTTGAAACCATGAGAGCGTTACCGCCTTCTCTCTCTCTCTCTCTCTCTCTCTCTCTTTCTTTCTTTCTTTCTTTCTTATTATGCATGCTGAAGCCTGATATATCTTTTTCTTTCGTCTTTCTTCACAGACAATACGGAACAGGTCATTATTTATCTGACGTATTTGCACTTCGTAACACACGAGCTAACGTCCAACCTAAACGGAGGAACAAACAATTTTAATATATTTCTGATATATTAGATATTGTTAATCACATTTAACTTTCTATAGTCGATATCGTTTTATTATACTTATAAATAAAGCTTTATGAATATTAGAAGGATTTAGAATAATATTCGAATCAAAGTGGATATAATGAGACAAAACGGAAAAGTTATTCCGACTACACGTTTCGCCTATTTATAATAAGCGTCTTCAGGCCGGACAGAGAGGCTATCTGTGTTAGAAGAAAGTGTGTTGGAGTAGGAGGAAGAGCTGAAAAAAAAAAACATTATCAGATGTTGTGGCCAGAAGATTTTTTCCTTCCTTTTTGTATAGAAGTCATTAACGTCAACCGAATTAGCCCCCTCCGATGTATGTTTTTCTCTGCTAGTTCATATAAAAGTTTATGTTGTCCTCAACTTTGTTGCTATATTCACGACGTTTCGGCCGTTGTATGTTCTGGTTATTTTCAGGTGATCGTAATTTCGAACCGAATCCTTTATTTTGTATATTAGAGTAGATTCTTTTAGTTCCACGTGCAATGTACCCTCCAGAAAACTCACTTTAACTCAACTCTCCAAGTTTTTGTTCACTTCTTTTGTAGCCAGGTATTGAACTAGCAACTCTTTAAGTCAAGGCGCTATATTACTTCGACCAACGCTTTTATATACTGAGCCACGTGTCCATGACAGGCATTGCTTAGTACGTAAGTATCAATTATACGGTGAAAACATTAGCAGGCAGACTAAAATTTTGTCTCGACATTGTCCTTTCAATGTCGAAACAAAATGTACACTTTGTGGTAGATGATAATTTGTATATGTTCTAAACTATAATTTATAATAAATATTCATAGCTCTGTGTTATGTATAATTAATGTTTTGAACGTTGTTGATATTTTCTTCGTTCTTTATTCACTTGGATATATATATATACGAATCGTTCATTCATCAATGAATTAGAACACTCTCAGCTATTGGGCGTGTATAATGATAATATACAAGCTAAAAAGTCTGCTTCATTCTACCGAGCGACCGTAGCTCTGAGGTAGAATCGCCGACAGTCGCCCAGTCTTTCGGGTTTCAATCCTGGGTAAAAAGCAATTGGCTGTCTAAGAGTATTGATGCGCTGTGATACAACAAAACAGGTCTGTCTGCGAATGACTATATACATAGATGTTATTATTATAATAGAATACTGTAACCCAATATTTTTAAAAGTTTCGGAGTTTAATACGTTATAATCAGGTAATGAAATGTTGTTTTACTTATATATATATATATATATAAGTAAAACCACAAATGTCTATTCTGAATATGGACATGTGACCGTCTTTGTAAAATAAAATCGGGGGAATGTGATTTTTTGAGAATCAAATATTGTACTATTTGCGTCTGACGAGCCGCAATAATAACATTACTATGTGGCGAAATATGTATTACCCATTGAAATTGTAGTAAATCAAAAATCTTTTCTAATATATATATATATATATATATATATATATTGATAAGGAGATTTTAAAAAATTAAACTAAAAATATAAAAGGCTATCAAATTCGATGATGAATATAGTAGGTTATTATATTTTAAAAGAATTGTGTGTGAAGTCTCATGCAAGAAAATATATTGAAGTGTATCCATAAAAGACTACACATCTCAAAAATTTAAACCGGAAATGAATAAGGCAGTAGTTGATGTATTAAAAAAAAAGAGTTGTAAAAAATAAAAATAATAAATAAGAAGAATAAAAAAGGTAAAAATTTCTTTTTGCTGATATAAAAAAGCAAAATAAATAAGACAGGCAGAAATGAGATTTTAGAAACAGAAGAATTAGATAATAAATGGCAGGTTGTGAAAAATTATACATAAAGTACCAAAAGCAAGAACATGAAAATCGTTACATAAAATATGTTTCCTTTGCTTACAAGAAAAATTCATATAATTAAATTCCTAAGAACTACCTAATTAAACCAACGTAATGAAAACACTAATTACTGCCATCATAGGATTATTCATACTCTTAAATATATCAAAGATTATCTCAATGCGTTTACTATTTGCTTTTATCTATTAAACCTATCCCTTTTAATTAATTATATATACCTTAAAACTTAAGTTATGTAACTGTTATACATAATTTTTCATCACTAGTCATCTATTATCTTGTTCTTCTGTTTCTAAAATCTCATTTCTGTTTGTCTCATCTATTTTTTATGCCTCCACATCCTACTGTACAAACGCTGATGTCCCTCATGGATCTATCGGCCCGACGCTCTTCCTTATTTTCATAAATGATCTCCCAGATGTGATCAAGTGCCAAGTAGGCACCTACGCAAATGACACCACAATTTACTCCCGCATCAGTAAGAAATCCGGCTAGGCATACAAACATAACCTCGCTGCTGATCTTGAGAGGGATCTACATTCTGTGGTGGTTTTGGGAAAGAAGTGGCTTGTAAATTTCAGTACGTCTAAGACGAGGCTGCTGTCAATCATCACAGGCAACCCCTCCTGCCTCCATAAGCATAGACCAAGCGAGTCTCCCTGGGAGCAATACACTGCGCCACCTCGGCCTTACCCTCTCTTTCGATCTTAAGTGGAGTCAATAGCTAAATCCACTGCTAGGAAGGTTAGGTCACTGTGCCAGAATGTTTTGTCCTGCTGAATCCATCTTGCATTTATACAAATCAACCATCCGTCCGTGCATGGAATACTGCTGTCATATATGGTCAGGCGCTGCCGCTGTTCATCTCAGTGTTCTTGACAGGCTCCAAAGGAGAATCAGTAATGTGATAGGTACCGACTTGGCTGCTCGACTCCAGCCACTTTCTCACCGACGGGATGTGGCTTCTCTCTGTTTGTTCTATAAATATTTTCATGGCTTCTGCCACAGGTGTTTACTCATGCAACCAGACTGGCAACTGGGTTCACAATTAAATTAAACAAATGCAAACAACAATTCTACTCCTTCAGCTTCTTTTCTCGCACTTCCCGCCTGTGGAACTCGCTTCCATATTCTTGCTTTCCGGACGACTACAACCTCCAGGAATGTAAATGCATTATCAATAACCATCTCTTAACCACTTGTCTCTAGTTCTTTCTACATCACCCTGTATATCTTTTCCTTTCTCATACTACATTTGCAACTGTCATCACACCTGTATTCCCATCCTTCTCATGCTCATTATTAACTGGTTCGTCTTTCTCTTTATTCTCCTGCTATATAACCTTTTTACTCTTATGTAGCCCCCTGCACATCTGTGGCGTTACCGCCTTGTTGGGGTGAAAAGAATAAAAAATATCAACAGAAACCTTTAAGAGAATTTATTTTATTTTTTTATTATCCTTTTTTTTCTTTTCTATTTCATCTCTTCGGTTTTAATACATCATCTACTGTCATATTCCTTTCTAGTATTCTATGGTGACACTTTGATACATTTTTTTAGTATGGGTCTTCACACACAATTCTTTTAAAAGGTAGTAACCTCCCTTCCCACTAAAATAATCTAATTTGATGGTATTCTTTATTCTAGTTTAATTTTATTTTTTAAAATTTTCTCATAGTCATCCACATACTAGACTGCTTCGCTGTATCACAGCTCATCAATGTGGCTAGACACATCCACTTGCTTCTGGCCAATAGAAACTCGACCGATTTGGTGTCAGCCAGAGTCGCTACACCCTAAGCCATAGGTGCATTAAATCAGAAAAGGGAAATTATAGCGTGCTGTATATAAGCGGATAAGCGGAGTCAAAAGAACTCAATTCATTACTGAAGAGTATATATATATATATATATATATATATATATATATATATAAGTAATATAACCAATTCACCACGTTTCACTGACTGATGATGGTATATTAAACACCGTAACTTTATAGTTATTGACTTGCAGTATGTTATAATAATGATGATAACAATGATAATAATAATAATAACTATATATCTATGCTACACTTCTGTATTGAACACATTTTCAAAGTAAATATCTAAATGTGGAATATGCTTCCATTAGTGTTAACTACTTTAATTATATATATATATATAATCATTTCGCCCCAAGCAAGGCAGTACTGCTACTAGTACGGTGGGGGTTACATAAGAGGTGAGTGATGAGAAATAGGGACAATTTACAGGGGGATGCCAAAGAATGGATAAGAGAAGGATGAGAACACTGATGTGAAGAGAGCTGCATGGGAGTAGATTGAAAAGGGACATGATACAAGGGTTATCAGGAAAAAAAGATAAGAAATGGCAATTGACAAACATATATATGTCAACTGACAGCTCTCTCTCTTTCTCACCCTTTCTCTCTCTCTCTATATATATATATATATTTATATATGTGTGTGTGTGTGTGTGCGTACGCGCGTGTGTGTGTGTGTGTGTGTGTGTGTGTGAATTGTCATCTCTTATCTTTTTGTGTCGCATCCTTTTTCTGACAATTTTTGTATATTTTCCATTCTACTTTCATGAAGCTCTTAACCACTTCCTAATTTTCTAAATATCCATGAATTTATCTTATATTTTCAAAATAAATCATTTTCACCATTTATTTTAACGTATCACCTGAAGAGGAACAGTTTTGTTCCGAAACATGAAATTTTTTGTGTAGTGATATTATGCTTTTATAAACCATTGTAATAACAAAATTACAATAAGCTCTCCTCTGTATCGAGCACTCTTTGTAAAAGTAAATGCTTCGACAGTGGGTTTTTAATCTACGTGTTCTTTCATTTTTTGTAATACATACATACATACATACATACATACATACATACATACATATACATATTATTCTTGTACCTAATGTTTCTTTTATTGTTATTGTTTGTGATGGTGACAATTTATCATGCTTATATTTGTGCTTGTGATTATGTTTTCTTTGAACATTATAAATGATATAAATATAAATTAGCCCATGCATTGCGTATTGCTGCCACATCTGATCTGATGTCTCTGAATTTGTATTTAGTGATTTTCGATAAAATACTAAGAGAAATCTGCAACGTTATTGGTCGTTGTCTGACATCTCAGATTCAGTTACTTTTCCACTGCGGTAAAGTAGTTTCCCTGTGCCTTTTCTATAAATATGATTCATGGAAGCTGTTCTTATAAACTTGCCTCTATAGTACTTAGATTTTAATCGGAATAGTATATTGGCTATAGGGATGTGTGTCGTGGTGCAGTGGATATCGGCTCGGAATGAGAAATCGGGAAGCCGAGTTCGAATTCCAGTCGTATTCCTTGCATTCACTTACGCGCAAATACCCTTGGGAAAGGTATTAATCCGTCTCTTCCCTTCAGTTATGGGTTAAATAATAGGACAGATTGGGTTTTGTAGCCTTGGTCGGAACCTCATTTGTCTCTTCCTGATCTTAAGTGTGAGTTTTCTTTTCGTTTGCGTCCTCTCCAACACCTCATCGTTGCTCACGTGATCAGTCCATGGTATCCTCAGCATCCTTCTGTGCAACCACATTTCTGCTGCCCCAAGCCTTTCCTAGATGAGATCGACCAACATTCACTTCCATACAAAAGGACAGATATCACATAGCAATGTAGCACTATTTTCTTTGTCTCCTTCTTCTTATAGATACCCGCAATATACAAATATCAGCCACCCTTGACCAGTCCTCTGAAAAAATTATTTAAAGTACATTTAAGTGAGACCGGATAAGCGTGATTATTTATACGTATTACAGGGTCTTGCACCTTCTACCGGCGTGTGCATGAAAATACATGAAAAGGATTATCTTTACTCGAGTAAACGGGTTCTTTCAAAGAGTCTTTTATTGTATTGATCAAAGGTCAGCGACGGGAAATATACTTGAATGCAATACTTTTACTGCGGATATCTTTTTTTTTCTCTTACGTTTTAGTTCACAGAAGTACAAGACGAGAGGGCTTGGTAACAAATGATTCCTGGTTAGAGAGGAAACGTTTTGCCGAAGACTGTGTGTGCGTTTACATGTATTCGTGAACATTAATAACATTGGATAATTTGAAATTTACGAGTAAACTATCGTATATAGTGCGTGAAGAAAATCGCTTGTGTCTGAAGATCAGTCCGTTGTGCTGAATATAAAGCAATTAAATTCATATCAAGTTCTTTATATATTAAATGGGTACAAAAGTTACCAGCGCTCTTTTTTTGATAACCAGAGACTGAATATGCAATTGAATATCGTTTTTAGCCGTAAATAATATGCAACGAACACAAAGCAACTCTCGTAAAAATAGTTCAA
>JBBBDQ010001241.1:67500-215000 GCA_037127315.1 Ascarosepion bandense | reverse complement strand
ATAGAAACAAGGAAAAGGCCATAGAACTATTACGTATTACGAATCCTTCTGTATGGCAATGAATGCTGTCCAATCTCCTCACAGATGAAAAAAATATTTGAAGCAACAGAAACGTGATTTTACAGAGGGATACTAAGAATACCATGAACCAAACACATGAGTAATGACAATGTTTTATAGAAAATAGAAAAAATGGACCCTTATGCTTAACAGTAGAAAGATAGAGTTAAAATTTTGGGGCTCATAATGAGGAAAGATAACTTGGAAAAGTTGGTACTCACTAAACAGATTGATGAGAAGATAGACATAAGAAAACAACGCATAACCTACCTAGCTATAAATGAATGGTAAAACAAGGTTTAGCAGAGATAAGGAAAAGACAAAATTTATTAGGTGTTACAAAGAACAGGAAATTGTGGAGAGTAGTGATTGCCAGCGTCCTGAAGGGTACGTAGAGAAAGTAAAAGCATGAGTAAAATATAAAGTCATAAAAGAAAACATGACTAAGAAAATGTAAAGTGGTAAATGTCAAAGAAAAGGACAGCGAAAAATACAAGGAGAAACAATTAAAAGCAAGATCGGGAAAAAATAAGTAAAATAGCGAATGTTTTTGGAAAAGATCAAAAGATATCAGAAAATAGGAGATTAGAGAATAAAAGAAAACTCGAGCAAAATTAAAAGGATATATTAAAACGGGGAAAAAGGATTCACAAAACCAAAAGAAGAAAAGAGAAAATAAAATTTAGCCGCTAAAGAACCTATAACGAAAGCAGACGAGAATAGAAAATGGTTTGTAGGATAGAAAAAGCGATGAAGTATTAAAAATTATTTAGCTACAAAAAGAAAAATAAGAAAGATATTTTGATGAAATGTGTCAAGAAAATACAAAAAATATTAATGATTGTGCAAAAAAGAATCAAAATTTTAACATGAAAAACGAAAATAGCGGGAAAAAAGAAGACTAATGAGTGGGTATAACAATCCCTTATTCATCACTAACACTAACTCTACAACTTTACTCCAAACAGAAACATACACATGAAAAATAAAGCAAATGACAATTGAAAGGAAATGAACGACTGTAATGGCGGAGCGTGGGTTGTGGCGGGTCTATTTCAGGCGCGACTTCTAACGGAAGGCTTTAATGAGAAGGCTCCCTCCAGAAGAAAAAAAATGGCGCTGATTTCCAGTTTCTACGCCCTTGTAATCGCTCAAGGCTCCCGCCGTTTGATACAGTGTATATTTATTTGAAATGTCCTTGCATTCTCTGATTTGGCGGTGGAAATCTGCATAAAATATTCATCCGGTTTTCACAGCTAAAAATTTAAAAAACATAACTGAATAAAATAATAAAAAAGAAAACTATTACGACTTCTATTGGAGTCGAAACCTGCCTTTTCGAATACACTTTTATAATCGTTAGCCTTCATTGTTTGAGTCCGTTTTTGTTTTTGTTTTATTTTGTTTTTTTATTATATATATTTTATTAGTATTTTTTGATTTTTCTTTAAAATTCTTTTTATTTAATTGCATCTTGTTAACATGTTTATATCAACTATTTTTCTAGATTCATTTTTAATATTTATTTTTTACTGCCTATACTTTTATTCGTGAATATGAGAAAGAACGGTGTAATTATTCATATGTTCTTACAAATGCATTTATTTCTTGTGTGTCTATGTGTATTTATCCATGTAAACTGTTTGCCTGAAAGTCTCGTGCGTATTTCCGTGTGCTCTGTTTGCGGGTTAACCCGCATGTGACCATTTGTATATGTCAGTGTTTCGCATCAGTAGGCGTTGCTGTGTACTTGTGGATTTAGCCATGCGTAAAAATGTCCGTCTTCACGAGAACGTCGGGGTTTTATTATATTTAATAGTTCTTTTTTAATTTCATGGCGAAATATTTGATTGTAGCCTTGTCTTTGTGCGTGGAACATGGATTCATTTGCTGTCGTTTGTAATAAATGCAAACAAGAAGGAATTATTTGTAGGCCTAGATATATTCACACTGATTAGGAAACTTTTTTCCACCTTTTCTCATCTGCGCCTCTTGAGCTAATTGGAAGAAATAATAACAATATTTGATAACGTTAATTCTAGTACAACTATTACGACTACTACTACTAATAATAATAGTGACAATAACTATATTTGATAACGTTAATTCTACTACTACTACTATAAGTATTACTACTGCTAATAATGATAATAATGATACCCTCTCTATTATAACAAAGTCGTTGTGTATTTATTTCTACATGCGAAGTAGCGTCAGCTTAGCTCATTCTCTTTACTGCCAGTTATTAAACTTTACTCCCAATTATGAAAACTCTTGTCGCATGTTTGCTTTTTAACAATTTGTTATGATTTTATTTTTTACAATTATTATTTCGTTGAGTAATGAAGAATATATATATATATATATAATGAAGACCGTTATATATATATATATATATATATATATATATATATATACTTGCATGTGCTTACATTGTGTATATAACACGCAAAAATCTCCACCGAGTGCCCATAGCTTAGAGGTAGATTCGTTGACTGGTATCAAATCGGTCGAGTTTTAATCCTGGCTAAAAGCGATCGAATATCTAACCGTACTGGTGAGCTGTGATACAGCGAAACAGGACTGTCTGCGGATTACCTTCTCTCTCTTTCTTTCTTTCTCTCTCTCTCTCTCTCTCTATATATATATATATATATATATATATATATATATTCCTTTTTGTCACGCTCAGGGGTCTTCGGATTATTTTTCTTCTGTTAGGTGCTCAATAGCGGGTACATCAATATATATAAGTCGCACGAAAACATCCATAATGCAAGAACCGCGATAGAATATATAATAATAATAATAATAATAATAATAATAATAATAATAATAAATTCTAATGCTAGACTTTTGTTAATGCTAATCAAGGTAATGAAGACATTGTATTAATGAATAAATTCCAACTTGTTTATTGCTATTACGACTCAAAGAACTACGGCAGATAATGACACTAACAAAGATGGCAAAAAAGTTACACTGCTATTGCGACTACCACCGTAATTTTCATGCACTGTTATAAGTTGTATAGAATGAGTAAGGTAAAGAGATATCTTCTTCTTCTTCTTCTTCTTCTTCTTCTTCTTCTTCTATGTGCCCTGTCCCTTCAGGACGTAGGCAATCATAGTTTTCCACGTTCCCCTATCCCTGGCGGCTCTGAGCACACCTTCTCCTGTTACACCATGCAATCCTCGTTCCGTCAACCACCTGATTAGGTCCTTCAAATATTTTATCCGTTGCTTTCCCCTGTGTCTTTTTCCCTCAATCTGGCCTGTCAGTATCAGATTCTCCAAGCCCTCTTTCCTCATTGCGTGTCCCAGGAACTTAAGCTGTCTCTTCCTGATGCTAAGTATTAATTTTTTTTTTGTTTCCATCATTTCTAAGACCTCATCATTGCTCACATGCTCGATCCATGATATTCGCAGCATTCTTCTGTAGATCCACAGTTCTGTTGCTTCAAGTTTCTCCTTCATCTTTGATGATATTGTCCAGCATTCACTGCCATATTGAAGGACGGACGGCACGTAGCAATCCAGTACTCTCTTCCTTGTTTCTAGCGAAATTGTCCTGTTTCTTAATACCTTACTCAACTTCTGGAATGCTTCTTTCGCCATGCCAATTCGCCTTCGGATCTCTGTGTCGCACTTTCCGTCTTCTGTTATAACACTTCCCAGGTATTTAAATTTTTGTACCCGCTTGATTCTAGTATCCCCGATTTGTATTTAGCATATTGGGCTGCCCTTTTTACTGATGACCATGCATTCGGTTTTCGTGCAGTTTATTTCTATTCCTTTCTTGTTACTTTCTTCAGCTACCTTCTGTACGAGGTCTTGTAGTTTCCTTTCTGTGTTTGCTATCAGCACTGTATCGTCTGCGTACCTTAGGTTGTTTAAATTGTGGCCTCCGATTACGAATACAGGCATAACTTCTAGGGTCCTCAAAATATTCTCGCTGTACAAGTTGAACAGATCGGGTGAAAAGACACATCTTTGTCTTACACCCCTTTCTATCTTTGTATATCTACTCAATTCATTACCTGTCCGTATGCAACTGGTTTGCTGCCAGTAAAAATTCTTGATTACTCTCAAATCTTTCCAAAATATCTCCAACAGTTCTTTGTGGCGTATTTTGTCAAACGCCTTCGCATAATCAATAAAGCACAGGTATAAGACCTTCTTCATTTGCTCTCGGAGAGCATCCTAATCATAAATATGGCATTCCTTGTTCCCGTGTTTTAACGAAAATACACTGTTCTTGTCCTATCTCTGGCCTGATTCTGCTTCTCGCTCTATTCATCAAGATTCGGACGATCAGTTTTGTTCCATGGCTCATGGTTCTGTGGAGTTCGCACTAGTTTTCTCCTGGCTTCTTAGGTAGTACTGTGAAGATAGACTTGCTGAGGTCATCTGGTATAATCCCACTATTATAAATTTCATTTATTATTTCAGTAATTTTCTCTATACCAAATTCTTTCAGGGCTATCAGCAGCTCTATGACTATGCCGTCTGGTCCCGCTGCTTTGTTTCTATTCAGTTTGGCTACTGCAAATTCCACTTCAGACTTTAATATTTCCGGTCCATCCTCATCTTTGCGTATTATTGGTTGCTCTCTCTTGTCGTGGAAAAGATCTTTTATATATTCTTCCCATCGTTGGAGTATTTCCTCTTTCTCCAAAATGATTATTCCATCCTTAGATTTTATACATCCTGTTGAAGTGCAAGTTTTTTGTCCTGTCAGTTCTTTTATTTCCTTATGCATGTCTGCTTTATTATTCCTGCTCAATCTCTTTACTTCTACACATTTGTCATTGAGCCATTTCTCTTTATCCTGTCTACATTTTCTTATTTCCTTGTGTAGTTCCCTGTACTCCATTCCATGTCTTGATATCATTTTCTGCCTTCTTTGCATCATGTCCAGACGCTATTATTAATATTACCTCAAAACTAATAGCAAAAGGAAATAATAACTTAGGGAAAAGAAAGACTATGTTGCATATTACACACTGTTATTCTATGCAGAGTTTTTCTGCTACTGATTTTCAATGCAAGTTAACTCTTTTTATTTTTCTGCATCTTGTCTTTGTAACGTGAAAACTTTAATCGGTGTAAAGAAAACTGGCGCAACAGAATCCTTTTACACACATCATTCTCAATCCTTCTTGATTCTTGACTAACCTAAACTGAGTAAAAAAAAAACTATCGACAGTTTTACGCTCCTACAGCTGGTTTTGAAAAATACCTGGAAACTTCAGGAAACTGGATGATGATCTGTGTCAAAGTACATTAAAGCAATAAGAAACTTTATTCAGTAATAAATGAATCTAACAAATTCAAACTAGAATTTCAAGTAATCTTGAAATTATTTCGAACTTTTGCCAAAAAGTTCTTGTTTGTTACAGATATTGCAATAGACACGTTTCGACCAATTACCTTCTGGTCATCATCAGGTGTCCATAGATTGGCTGATGTGGATTATCTCGTTGATTATTGCAAAATATCCTGTGAAATCAGTTATAGTTCTGTCATGTTAGATTTGATTCGTCACGACCAGGTCTAACAGATATATACCCAACTACTATATCCACTACGCCACCGTCCCGAAGGACTTTAGCTGTGTATTTTTGGAGCCTTTTATATTCAGATGGAGTTTGACAAATGGATTTGTTAGTGGGTTCGTGCCACTAGTCATAATTTGTACTTAATCAATAATCAAGAGTTTAGATTTAATCCATATTAGCCAATCAATGGACACCTGATGATGAACTGAAGGTACTTGGTCGAAACGCTGTGTCTATTATAATTCCAAGATTATTGAAAATTACTCATCTCAGAAATAAATACAAAAGAATTTCAAGTGGGGGGGGGAGTGCAAGTAAAGCATAATATACCTAATGCAGCGGCAAATAACCTAAAGAAAAAAGAAAGCAAAAACAAATACAGTTGACTAAATGCAGAAATGATGGCAAGATAAGCCTCTTCATGGTCAATACTCTGCCCATACCAAACCAACGGATTTAGACAAACACCATCAGTGATAACGTAGTGCAGGATTAAAAGGAGAAAAAGAAGTTTTTATTCTCGCTGCACAGGACCAATACTTGTCAAGAACATATACTGAAAAATTGTGCTAACACAAACTGCAGATTCTGTTATAAATATCCAGAAACAATAGACCATCTTGAATCAAATTGCATGTTATTAGGACCCACTTATTATAAAACCCACCATTACAGATTAGATCAATATCTGCACTGGAAAATCTACAACTTCTACGGAAAGGAAAATGCAATGAACACCACCCAGACCCGGTTACAGACATGAAATATGTAACAATTTTATATTTTTAATTTAGTTGCATATGAAACTATATGAGTTATTTAATGCTGAAATCTATTTTGTAAGTAATTTTGTTTCTGAAATAATGATTTTAGTGACAATTAACCCACAGACAGGAGAAAAGAGGTGGATTCATACCTTTCCCAAGAGTGCGACGGTGAATATAACGAAACAAACCGGAAGTCTAATTTACAATTCCGAGCTATTAACCATTACATCACCCGCACATCCTACCTTACAGCAACTAGTATTCCCAAGCGGCCACCCCATCTAAATACTGATGAGACTTTATATTGTATAACTCGGCGGGAACCGGTGTTTCAATGTAAAGTGGCCACAATCTTGTTGGACTTTGCAATACACACAGACAGAACAATCAAAGCTAATCGCCCAGGCAAAATGAGTTTTTTTTTATTGATATGACAGTTCCTGTAGATTGTAATGTATCTTTGAAGGTCTTCAAAAATTATCCATATACAAAAATCGTAAAGTGGAACTCTACAAAATACAACGCATGAGAACATCAATAATTCTCGTTGTAGTTGGAGCCCTCTGTAGGATTTAAAAAAGGTTCGATAGACTTTATTGAAGGGGTCCCTGTCAGCACATACCTTAAGGAAATACGAACAATTGGACTTACAAGTACAGTCTCGAACTTACAAAAGCTTTATCTATGTAAAACTAGCAGCGTATCCCAGCGTTGATCGGGTGTAATGAAAGCTTTAAAACTAACCCATGGTCCTGGAGCTCAAACTCTTTGGACGTTGGTACAAAAGACTAAAAAGCAATAGTTGTTTCCATTTAAAGCGAAATAGTAGACTGAAAGAAAAATGAATGGATGTAAGTCAAATTTTGATTTCCTGGTATCAATATCAAATAGTTTTTTTCGTCGTAAACATAATTTTGAAGGCTAAATAAGTCCTTTGAGTAAATGGTATCATGGCTGAGACTAAGAACTACAATTATACCTACTTAGAGCCAAACCCGAAGCAAAAACTAAAATAAAAGAGCTGAAAAAATACAGATATACAGGCAGATAAACAGATACACACACAAACAACTTACCTTTTATATATATATTATCGATTTTCTGCACTATTGTAAGAACTGCAAACTTGTAACTTTTGAATATCGTTTCTTATGTCTTTGTCTATGGGTGTATCAAATTTGATTAAAATCGGACCACTCCTTCTATAACCCGATTTTTTCAATTATTCGATTTTCGATATTTATCGGGGGTACCTCGACACAAAATCTAGCTAAGAACACTCGCAGACGCTTATAGTACAACTGTGTAAATTTTCAAGAAAATCGGTTCAGCCGTTTCGGAGTCTATAGGTAACGGACACACACACAGACACACACACAGACACACACATACACGCACGGAGACAAAGTTCCATTTATTATATAAGTTTAGATTTGGTGTGTGATCTTAGGTTTTTTATTCTTTTTTTTTTCTTTTTTTTTTCTTACAGAAATATTTAGTGAAAAATCCCATGATGCATATTTCTGACCACATGACTCAGGTTGAGACTCGGAAGGAAATCTGTATACAACAGAATAATAATAATAATAATAATAATAATAATGTATTTACAGAAGCCATGATCTGTCTTAGAGAGAAAAAATCTAGAATCTCTTCTGAGATTTTAAAATTAAAACAGATTTCTCATTGTCAAAACCATATCTAGAAAGAAGGAAAAGAAAATCTATCACATTGTGGTGTTCGCTATTTTAACAGATCATAGAACAAAATTGAAACTGAAAACCTGCTACAAACCTCTAAACTAACCAAAAGAATTTTTTAAAAAGGGCATAAAGGTGGAATTTCTACATGTCATTCTTTGTACACTTGAAAAGGTGCCAAAAAGCTTCAGAGAAAGGAAAACATCCGAGGAAGAATGAAACTCATTCAGATGATTTTCTTAACCCATGTCTTCCCGACATCATTTTAAATTGACGAATTTCTTTTTACTATATAGTGTGACTATTTTGTTTACAGTTCGTATTTTCTTGATTTCAGATGAAAACTTAAACTTTTTTATGACTTTTTAACTTTCCATAATTATACATGATAATTATAGTTCAGATATATATGAAGAAACCTAAAGGAGGATATATATTCATGTTATATCACTTCAAGGCATAGGGGTAATGGCTGAACACTGCTTTCTTTTCTCTAATATCTTGAAATTACCATGATTTCTTAGAAAAGATAGTAGAATGGTTTCCAATTGCCCCCTTGATGATCTGCCTTCCAAGGCTTGTGATGGGTAGAATAAATTGAGTCATGCCTTTCTTTAGAGATACGGCACTAAGTGAACACAACAGTGACAACTGAAATTTGAACTTGGCCAGTCGATTTAATTTTCCGTGCTGATAGGCATTGCATAGTTGTAGGAATCTTATAGAACAACCAGCCAGTAATCAACTAGAATAGAAGTTGAGTCCAACTGAACAAAAAAACCACCAGGGCAAATTGGTAGGTGGTTTAAATAACAACCTGGGAGATTCCATTCTGTTACAGGCAAGTCTATTCTGTAAGCAGTGATTGGCTGATAATTTCAGTGTGTACATTGAGCTCCATAAATATTGAGCAAAATATCCACCATTTGTCTTTGGGCCACATAGGGACATGTATTCAGTTACAACCCTGTTTATTTTTGTCTGCCAACTGGACGCTAGTTGGACACATCAGAAAGGTGAGTTTCACAATCTTGAATGTTCACCTTACTACAGAGAGACAAAAGAAAACAATCATGTTGAAAGGTAAGTTATTTGACTTCTACAATAGTCTTCCATGTGATAACACAATTAAAGAAGCTAGAAGACTGTAGAAGTTAAGAAGAGTGCTGGGTATTATTGAAGAAATCTTCTCTTATTTGATGTCCTCTGTTATGCCAAATGGAATGCGGTGGGTGACTAACTACCAATTGTAAAAAGATAGAATGTATGGTTGTCAGCAAGAGAAAAAGTCAAAATGAGAGCTGCAAAGTGGAGATGCCAAAATAAATAAAAAAAACTTAAAAATTGAACACCGAAAAGAGAAAGCGTATTGGAATAGCAACAGATGCTTTCAAGAAACTAAACCGTCTTAAGAAACAGGAAAGCTTTGTTAAAAACAGAGTGCTTAATTGCTATGTAATATCATATCAACTCGGAGCGAGAAATCGGGGAGCCGAGTTCGAATTTCGGTTGAATTCCTTGCATTCATTTACGCACAAATACCCTCGGGAAAGGTATGAATCCGTCTCTTCCCTCCAGTTATGGGTTAAATAATAAGACAGATTGGGTTCTGTAGCTTTGGCTGGCAATCAGTCTACCGCAGAAAGCAATGGCAACCTACTGCGGGATAATCTTCTGCCCAATTAGTCATGTCTCATTCGAGACATGATCACTCAAAGCGTGTATTACATATGGTACTTAACTGACTGCCTGAATATCAATCCTTCTATGTGGCAATATATTCTGGATAATTTTCTCACAGATGAAGAGAAGACTTGAGGAAACGGAAATGTTCTACAGAAGGCTACTGAGAATACCATGGCAAGTATGTGTGAGCAATGAGGAAGTTTTAATGGAAATGGAAACGAAAAAGAACCTTATGCCTATCAGAAGGAAATAGTTGAAATTTCTGGAGCACATTATGGGGAAAGTGTATTTTGAGAATTTGGCAGTCACAGAACATAGTGAAGGCAAGAGGAACATTGAGAGTTAGCGAATAACTATTTTGTGCAAATGGATGGTAGAACAGAGATTGGGAAGGATATTACCTTCCCCCGGCAAAAAAGCAAGAATTCCTTTTCGATTTTAGTTTCATTTAATTCATCTTCATATTGTATACTTTATTTTCATTTATTTTATGTTTTAACCGAACCTTTCTTCTTCAGTGTTGTGGATCCGGGTGAGGAACTACACAAAATAATGAACAACAAAACAGATATTTGAGATAGAAAAATAGGTTATATTGAACGTAAATATACAACCTGGAACGCAGGTTAGTAATCCAGGAATACGATTAGTAAGAAATATATATATACAAGTCTTTGAAGTGAGGCCATGTTGGAAATAGTATATCCGCGTAATTATTCTGTCTGATTGGAGCTCAGAGTTACTAAACCAAACTGACGCGGTATTCTCTGTCTAACTTCGGTAACTTAAGGATCTGTCCCGGTACTCTCCTATGTTCTGACGTATCTCACAATGGCCGGAGTATATGTATACTCAGTCGAGTCCATGATTGTAGAAAAAGGGGAGATCCCACAACATTCAGTTATTAAATGAAACAGCGTTAGTTCAAAATAACAATTGGACTTACATTCTTTGTCTCAGAAGCATGTCATCTGATGCTGTATCATCTTAGTCAGTCAGTCAGTCAGTTAAATGCCATGCGTGATACACGTTTGGGCGATCATGTCTCGAAAAAGACATGACTGACTGGGCAGACAGTTATCCCGCAGTAGGTTGCTATTACTTTCTGCGGTAGACTGGTTGCCAACCAAGGCTATAGAACTCAACCTGTCTTGTTATTTAACCCATAGCTGGATGGATGAGTCGGATTAATACCCTTCCCAAGTGTATTTACGCGTAAGTGAATGCAAAGAATTCTACAGGAATTCGAATTCGGATCCTCGATTTCTCGTTCAGAGCCGATATCCACTGCACCACAACGCACATCCATCAAAGTACTTGGGTCAAAATGTACTTTATCATACCTACAGCAATGGACAAGTGAACTGAGCAGTTTTTAGATAAGACGCCATGAAATTATGCCTTATGTGTTATATATTGATGTGTCAAATAAAGAAAAATTCTTTTTAGAGGCACAATTATTCAAGTCTTTTTGTTACAGCTAATTATTTCATTCAAAGTAGACTCATTAGAACGTAGGGTTGTGAGCGAGAGAAACGGCAGAAAGTTCGAGATACAAATTGTTGATGTTGAAATAAAACAATTACGGAATTTGAAATATCTAGAAAGTGTTTTAACAAACTCCAAAAATGTGACAGCGAAATCCGAATGCGACTTGAAAACGCTAAAGACGTCTCTTGAAAGGTAAAGCATTAAAAAAAAAATAAAAATAGGAGAAACGAAAAGCATATTGATGGACTGCTATACAATATCAATCTTCTTCTATGGTAGTGTATGCTGAACAATTTTCTCACAGATGAAGAAAAAAATTGAGCCAACGGAGAAGTGGTCCTGCAGAAAGGTGGAATATATAAACAACGGGAAAGTTTAAAAGAAAGTAAGATCAACGGATATGCGTTGTGATGCAGTGGATATCGGCTCGTAACGAGAAATCGGAGAACCGAGTTCGAATTCCAGTTGAATTCGTTACTTACGCGAAAATACCCTTTGGAAGGTATTAACCCGTCGCTTCTCTCTTCGGGTTAAATAGGAAGACAGACTGGGTTCTGTAGTCTTGGTTAGCAACCAATCTACCGCAGAAATTAATAGCAACCTAATGCGGGAAAAATCTTCTGCCCAGTCAGGCATTTTACTTTTTCAAAACATGATCGCCCAAGGGTGCGTCACGTATGGCATTGAACTGACTAAAGACCAACGAGGATATTTATACTTAGAATCAGTAAGAAACTGATTAAATTTGTTCGACATAATGAGAACAGAGGGCTTGGAAAATTTGGCACTCGCGAGACATTGAGGGAAAGAATAAAAAACAAGCAAACTACCTAAGAAGCTTGTTTAAGTGTATACCAGAACTAGGAGAGAGAGAGAGAGAGAGAGAGAGAGAGAGAGAGAGTTAAAAGACAAACATTGCCAAGAGCTACAAAGCATAGGAAGATGGGGAGAATAATAATTGCTTATGTTCTGAATGGACAGGACACAAAGAAGAAGAATTACTATTAGAGCAAAGATTTAATGAATCAGAAGTCAGTCAGTTAAGTGCCATACGTGATACACCCTTTGGGCGATCATGTCTCGAAAGTGAAATGACTGACTGGGCAGAAGATTATCCGGCAGTAGGTTGCCATTACTTTCTGCGGTAGATTGGTTTCCAGCCAAGGCTATAGAACCCAATCTGTCATATTATTTAACCCATAACTGGAGGAAAAAGACGGATTAATACCTTTCCTAAGAGTATTTGCGCGTAAGTGAATGCAAGGAATTCAACTGGAATTCGAACTCGGCTCCCTGATTTGTCGTTCCAAGTCGATATCCACTGCACCACAGCGCACATCCAGCCAAAAAAAATCAGAAGACTGAGGTGAAACAGGAATGGTTAAGAGACTTGCTTTTCTGTATTGAAAACAACCATTCATTACTGGCATAAAAATTCAACGAATCTGAATGATAATAATAATAATAATTTTGAATTCTCGTTTCTTGTAAGACGAAATTTTGAAATAGCAAGAAATCATGCATACAAAATGAAGGCGAATGTAGCGGAAAATTGGCGGGAAAAAACTGTGTTTGCGCAAATAAAAGGCTAACCACGAGAGAGACTATATATTAAAAGGGTAGGGCGACTTGGATATGACAAAAATGAAACGAAAGGCAAAAAAGCAATAGAACAAAAAAGATCTCAAAGAAGTCGAGAGATTGAAGTACAATGAATGAGGCATGGGTTCAATGGTGTGTTTTTTAATATATTTATACATTTATTTCATTTTTATCTTTAATGAATTTTTATTATTGTATAATATTTTTTATTTATATATATTTTCATATTGAGGCATATCACTTCTGGTTTTGTCCTGAATTTGTGAAGGCTCGATCAGTTTATTCAAAATGAACTAAGTCCATTTTGTAAGTGTGCTGTGGTGAAAATCATTTGCTCAGTGGAGAGTAGGCTGGCACAAGGTTACATTTTTAAAGTTGGATTCAAGAAATAATCTTATCTTTTGTGATTTGTGATTCTTGACCTTTGAATATAATACAATAATGCTTATTCAAATAAACGCATAGATATATTTATATAGGTATAAATTGACGGAATTTGCGCTCTGTTGGCTGGTTCCATTCTTAATGTCTTTAGTCTTTAGGTTACCCTCACTTCATCCCAGATCTAAATTTGTCTGAAACCCAATTATTATTAAATGTTGAATTATGCTATTTGAGATTTTGGAAACTATTTATAAAATTATCAGGTTTAGAAGGTAAAGTTTTGAGGAGCGTATTTGGAGCGACTGTTTTGGAGGATGAGTGAGCTTGGGACAATGTTTCTGGAAGAGTTGGGTTCGAGACAGCGGATTTGGAGGTATAAGTTAGGAAGTACGGCTTCGGAAAAGACGGTTAGACAATACGAGTTTGGAGGAGCAGATCTGAAGAGGCAGAGTTGGAAAAGTTCGCTTAATATGCGGGGATTTCGAGATTTGTGGTGTAATGGATATCGGCTCGGAATGAGAAATCGTAGAGCCGAATTCGAATTCAAGTCGAATTTGTTTAATTTTTTTTACACCCAAATATCTTCGGAAAAAGGTATTAATCTATCTTTTCTCCATTCAGCTAAGAGTTGAATAGCAGGACAGATCGAGTTCTATAGCCTTGGTTGGCAATCAATCTACCACAAAAAGAAATGGCCACCTATTGTAAGAAAATCTTCTGTCTAGCCAATAATGGATAGAAAAAGAGATGATCGCCCAAGCGTGTATCACGTATGGCAGTTAACTGACTGACTGACTGACTGACTGAGTTAGGAGGTACGGGTTTGACGGGTCGATCTTGGAGATACATTTGATTTGGAGTTACGTGTTTAGTAGAACGGTCATGAGAACGGAGTGAGATAGGATGTATAAATTTCGAGGAATGGGTACGTAGATACGGTTTTAGAGAACGAACGGGTTAGGAAGTATGATTTTCGAGAAAGCTTGAAGAGGGTGTTTTGGAGGTACGGTTTGGATGAGCGAGTGATGGGGTACGTATTTGAAGGTGCGTGTTTAGAGGAGTAATTTAGGAGGTATGAATTTGGAATAGCAGTCATGAGGTTATGAATCTGTAATAGCGTGTTTGGCGGTATGGATTTAGAGGTCAGGGTTAAGGGATGAGTGTTAAGATGAGCGAGTGAGGCGGTATTGTTTAGGTGGAGGTGACCAGGAGGTAGTGGTTTGTAGAATCAGGAGACGGTTAGGAAGCACTGGTGTGGAAGAGAAGGCTTGGAGGTGTGGATGACCTCATGATTAACAGCACGAAAAATAAAAACGATGACTCAAGTTAATATTCCAGCTGAGCCCATTTCCACTTTACACTATTACCATTGCGAAAATCTTGTATCTGTCTCGTTCACCATCTATGAGACGAATAGTCAAGCAGTGGGAGTGGTATGAGCCTCTTTGCCTTGATTGGCAACCACTCTTGGAAATGAATAATTTTTCTTTTATGCAAATGACGTACCACATAATTTTTTATTTATAAAATCCAAAATATCAACGATATATTCAATTATTATAATATTGTGACCAAGTGAAAAGGTTTAAGAAATAATAAAACGTGTTATAAAAATACTGCAGTAAATATATCGGAAGAGTATTACAGGACTAGTGTGTGTCGATTGTCCAGCGTTCAATCAATTAAACTGTTCTCCCAAGGCCTCCTCTCATACTAACCTTATAGTAGGCGGAAGAGTTCAACATAGACTCTTTAGAGGAAGAACACCACAACGTATAATATTCATATGTCTGAATAAATTATTATTGCATTATTTATAACGTTAATCTCCTTGTCATTCTATAACATTCACCACTCTCTCCTCATTGATATTGTTAACGTTCAAAACTTTCACCTTACCTACAACTATCTGATTGCTTCCCAAAGATCTTCGCAAGAATATTGTTTTTTAATTTAATATACATCTCTGTAAATGATTGTTGGCTATTTTTCTCTTAGATAAATGTGGGTTTTTCAGGGTTCTTTAATAAACCATTGTCAAAAACCATAGGTTGGTAGTCGAAAATATACTTAAAAAACAAACATTGTAATATGCCTGCCTCGGCAATAACCATCAAGATGATTACACGTCGATTCGGGAAGATTTACATTTCCACATCTATGGAGAGATACGGGCTACCTGTCTTAGATCATGACAAATGGACAATGATAAATAAGAATAATAAAATAAGATTACTGTTCGATTGATATAATCAAATGGCAATCTTCCCAGGTCTGCTTCAATATTGAGACATGCGCTGACCAACAATCAAGGATGAATGCCAAGACGAGATGATTTTGATATAGAAATTTTAATAAGTAATGAAATAACTAAACTTATTAATAAATAGAACTTTGTCTCTGTGTGTGTGTGTGTGTGTGTGTGTGTGTGTGTGTGTGTGTGTGTGTGTGTCCGTTACCTATAGACCCCGAAACGGCTGAACCGATTTGCTTGAAAATTTGCACAGTTGTACTATAAGCGTCTGCGAGTGTTCTTAGCTAGGTTTTATGCCGAGGTACCCCCGATAAATATCGAAAACCGGTAATCGAAAAAATCGGGTTATAGAAGGAGTGGTCCAATTTTAATCAAATTTGATACACTCATAGACAAAGACATAAGAAACGATATTCAGAAGTTTCAAGGTTGCATTTCTTACAATAGTGCAGAAAATCGATAATATATATATATAAAAGGTAAGATGTTTGTGTGTGTTTCTGTTTATCTGCCTGTATGTCTGTATTTTTTTCAGCCCTTTTATTTTAGTTTTTGCTTTAGGTTTGGCTCTAAGTAGGTATAATTGTAGTTCTTATTCTCAGCCATGATACCATTTACTCAGAGGACTTATTTAGCCTTTAAAATTCTGTTTACGACGAAAAAAACTATTTGATATCGATACGAGGAAATCAAAATTTGACTTACATCCATTCATTTTTCTTTCAGTTTACGATTTCGCTTTAAATGGAAACAACTATTGCTTTTTAGTCTTTTGTGCCAACGTTCAGAGAGTCTGAGCTCCAGGCCCATGGATTAGTTTTGAAGCTTTCATTACACCCGAGCAACGCCGGGCTATATTGCTAGTTAAAAAATCCCAAAACTGATTCTAGGCTCCCACGTGATCATCTCCTTGTGACCACCCGGAGACCAATCTCAATATATGTGTGTAGGTGTGTGTGTGTGGCTATCTATATCCATAAAAATATATGTATATATATTCAAATGAATAAGAAACGAAGAAAATATTTGTAGTAGATTGTAGTTTGTACACATGTTTGAAAGTATAATATATATATATATATATATATATATATATATATATATATATATATATGCCTGTGGGTGTGCGCGCGCTCGCATGTGAATATCTAGGTTTGCATGCTTCAATAAATCCCCTTACGGCCAGATCACCTTTAAGCACCGGTTCTTGTACGATTACTGAAGTTAAGCAACGTCGAGCCTGCTCAGTACCTAGATGGAGGACTACTGGGGAATAGTAGGTGCTGTAAGATTGAATATGAGATTAATGTAACAGGTTAATCGAAATGGAAAATCGGAGAATCGAGTTTCAATTCCGGTCAGATTCGTTATATTGACTTACTTGCAAATATCCTTAAGAAACGTATGAATCTGCATCTTCTTCTCACTAGCTATAGGTTAAATAGTAAGGTTTCCATGCGCAAATTATTTTTTATCTCCGCAAAAGTTTTACAATTTAAAAAAGATTTTCTGGTTTTGAATTTCAGCAAAAGATTGATAAGCCACACAAAGAAATTAATCAATGAAATATGTCCGTATTACTATGACGAAAAACATTTATTTTACAAGCAAAATTGCTTCTCAATATAATCCTGTTTTTTGTCAATGCACTTAATTCAATGTTTTATATTAATAACAAAGAACGAATTATATACAGTGAGCAATGACCTCATAGCTACGTGTCGGGTTACAGATTTATTTTCGCATTAAATCTGGGCATAGATATTTTGTACGGTACACATGATTTGTAAGGCAACCTAAAACTATTCGTTTGCAAATTGGAAATGCACCATGATGTAAAGGTTAGCGTTACATAAAATAGAATCAGCGATGCGAGTTCAAATTCGAGTTACTGCAATTTATGCTAGCATCACAGGTACACCGTTGGTGAAAGAAAAAAGCATCATTCTATTTCTCCCTGCATTCTGCGTCACCAAAATGTCTAATCCCTGACAAGAATAAACAATTAACTGAGAAAAGCATCTGTAACTCAACAAATTATTGTGATTTGTAAATTGCTGTAAGTTAACTACGAAGATATCAACTTTGCAACAAAGCTGATACCTTTGTATTCAACTTTGAGTGTTTTTGAACTTCCCATTTTACGTACATAAATATATCTACATCGTGTTACATGTTAATTTAAAGAATTTAACCGTGACAAAGGATATTTCTTTTTAATGAATTTATACGACTGTATATAACTAAGTATTTATATATAAAGATATATGTGGTTGTAAAAATAGGTTTATTACATATCAGTCAGTCAGTTAAGTGCCATACGTGATACACGCTTAGGCGATCATCTCTCGAAAGAGACATGACTGACTGGGCAGAAGATTATCCTGCAGTAGTTTGCCATTACTTTCTGCGGTTGACTGGTGGCCAGCCAAGGCTATAGAACCCAATCTGTCCTGTTATTTAACCCATAACTAGAGGAAAGAGACGGATTAGTACCTTTCCTAAGGGTATTTGTGCGTAAGTGAACGTAAGGAATTCAACTGGAATTCGAACTCGACTCCCCGATTTCTCGTTCCGAGCCGATATCCACTGCACTACTACACACATTATATATATATTGTTGTTTAAACCAGTCACTTGGATAGATCTAGTTAGTTGGAGCATGATCTCACAAAACCACACGCATTCATATTTTATGTTTAAATTTCGATTTTAAAATGCAATTAAAATCAAATTATTAATATCTCTGAGATTGTTGCGGTGTGAACTGGAATAAATAACCAGGCAGGATTATTCCATGTTAAGAAATAAAGTGAATATAAGTCTATTTAAAAGTGAGATTTTATATTTCTTTAAAATAACGTAAAAGATAAACATATGATATATTACACATATCAGAAGTTATCAGAAGTAACATGATTCATAATTTTTACCTTAAAATAAATTATCTTGAGGGGAAATTAGAAGTCATCAGATTTAAAGAGTAGATTAACCTGTTAAACCAGAGGAATGAACTCACTCTTGATTGCAAACATAGTTCACCATTTACCTTGCAATATGGGTAGTAATATTATGAATGACTATGAACTATTACCAACGACGTAAGTTATTATTTACCCTAATTTGCTAAGTATTTAATCTAGCATAGATTGTCAAGTTAATATTGAATAGTTGTGATTCCTTAGGCATACATTTCACATAGACTCTGAATTCGTTATTGTTATCTGTGTATATATATGTATATTTGTATGTATTTTTCTGCTTGTGTTTATATATGAATGTATATATCTGGGTACATTAATTTGTTTATGTATTAATGTATGTATGCATGTATGTTGGTGTATATACTAGCGTGCACATAAATATATTTATTTATATTTATTTAAGTGGATACATCGATGTTTTTTTCTTTATATATGGTGTTTTGGGAATGTATGAATTTTGCGTTTGGCATGTGAATTTGCGTGCTTATATATTAAATTATATTTTAATGTTTATGCATTGGAACATGACTCTGTTTGTCTTGACATCTATGTAACCCACTTCTCTGCCAATCTTAGCATTCGAATTCAGACTTGCATGTATCCAATATATGTAGCGTTCATAGATACTTCTTACATCATCGTTGAATTTAACGGATAAATTGACGCGTCGCTAAAAGCAATAGTTAAAAACATGTGTATGCATGTCTGTGTGCCTATATATATATATATATATATATATATATATATATATATGTGTGTGTGTGTGTGTGTGTGTGTGTGTGTGTGTGTGTGTGTTTTCCTCACTGTTCCATCTTTGAATAACTTCTAACATTTTAAACATGATGCTCACTTAAATTTAGAATTGGAAATTCGTAATTTCTAACATTAATTTGTAATCAAATTATTTTAAAATCAATTTTTGATTTTGATTTTAAAGTGAAATTAATAGTCAGTTAGTAATACTGATTTATATTTTAATCGAACATTAACATCAATGTACTTTTAATTGTTTTTAGGTATGTTGTCACGTTTTACAAATTACCAGGAATGAGAATAATGTACTCCAGTGATAAGGGGTTCAAAAATTTCTAGCACTTGAAGAAGGCCGGAGCGTACAACGGCCGAAACTTTGTACAAATGGCAATCAAGATAGTGTAAATACTACCGCATCTCAGAGATATAGACAAATACCATTTCCTTGAATTTGAATGGTCATCACAGACAACGTAACAATGTCTCTCTTATTGAGGGAGTTTGGTGAGTTTTGAATTTTTTAAAACTTTTCACATCGCAATGAATATCATCACGAGCGCCCATAGCTCAGAGGTAGAATCGCCCACTGACGCCAATTCGGTCGGCTTTCAATCCTGGGTTAAAAGTAATCGGATGACTAACCGTACTGATGAGCTGTGATACAGTGAAACAGATCTGTCTGCGGATGACTATATATATGCATGTTTCATGAAATAATATAGACAAGTTTTGTCTATTTTCTGTAAATTCTTTTTATATCATCTGATAAACTTGGTAACATTATCATTGAAATTGAAGAAGAAAGAAAATCACAATATTGATAGGTATTTTTTAAATTTTATTTGAGCTTTCGGCTTACATAAGCCATTATCAAAGATGACAATTATATTACAATATATTAAACAGTTCACGGACGATATATACCTATGCATGTATATATGTGTTTTTGTCTGTGTGTGTGTGTTTGGTTGTGTATTATCGCGTGTTTGGATGAGTATTATTGGATTTACAAATATGTGTAAGAATGCTATAAATACCTGTAAATCTGCGGTATAACATATATATATATATATATATATATATATATATATGTGTGTGTGTGTGTGTGTGTGTGTGTGTGTGTGTGTGTGTGTGTGTGTGTGCGCGTAAAATATGGCCGAAAGCGCTCCAGCATGCAAAACATTTGCACAATTTCTACATAATTTACGCCCTGAAAAAAACTTGTAAGAACACAATAAAACTTAAATGAAAATTTAACCGCAGTACCTTATCAGTTGTTTTTAATGGAACAAAATATAACAGAGGGATAGCTGCAAAAATACACAATATATATATATATATATATATATCTGTGTGTGTGTGTGTGTGTGTGTGTGTGTGTGTGTGTGTGATGCACCTAATTGATTTTGCGTGTGTGTGTATATCTGATGCACATATAAATGTATATGTACCCCTTAATATAGGGAAAATGTATGCATTACTACTTTTTATATTCATACACATATATATATATATACATGTGCAGGAACATGATATATATATATATATATATATATATATATATATATATATCATGTTCCTGCACATTCCTACATGTGTGTATTTTGATATGTTTTGGTGTGTGTTTTGGTGTGTGTGTGTGTGTGTGTGTGTGTGTGTGTGTGCTCGCGCGAGCGCGTGCGTGCGTGCGGTCACGTTTGCGTTTCTTTGGAAATCTTCTCCAAATACGCGTCTTTTTCTCTCTATGTGAAGAAATTAATAAATATGCACCAAGGTTTTTGCTTTTACTCGAGATTTACGACCTTCTTCAGTGAAGGGAGAAAACAAAGCAAAAAAAAAAAACAAGCCGAAAAAAGGGAAAGAAACAACTTGCAGAAAAACGTCATCCTCCCCACCCCCACGTGTAGTGCATTATTAGCGCAGACCCACTTTTGTATTGTTGGTCCCTCGCTGCCCCAGGTCGTGCCACATTCGTTGCACTAGATAGAAGATGCACGGCTGTGCATCAAGCAATCATGGTCACCGAACCCTAACCCTTCACTAACGCCCCCACCATCCACAGTTGCATCCTGACATTCACGACGCATGCGCATTATGATCCACTACGACAAATTATGCCCTTCCTTTGCAGTGTAAATAAACAAAAAAACATCAGCATAATCATCATCATTATTATAAATGACAGAAACGGCAATGAATGCAATGAGATTAGAGACAGACAAGAAAGAAAATAAAAGAGAAAAAGAGACGAAGGAAAAAGAAAATAGAGAGAAAGTAAAATGCTAAATAAGAGAGAAAAGTAAACACTTTGACAGAAGTAAAAACGATACTAGATAGATAGATAGATAGATAGATAGATAGATAGATAGATAGATAGATAGAATATGAACAGAATAGATAGATAGATAGATAGATAGATAGATAGATAGATAGATAGATAGATAGATATGAACAGAGTGGATAGATAGATAGATAGATAGATAGATAGATAGATAGATAGATAGATATGAACAGAGTGGATAGATAGATAGATAGATAGATAGATAGATAGATAGATAGATAGATAGATAGATAGATAGATAGATAGAAGTAAAATAATGAAGCAACTATTAATAAGTAATAAAAGAAAAAAAGAAAAATAGAAAGTGAAAAAGGGTACTGAATAGAAAAATTAAGCAAAGAAAAAGAAAGCAAAAAATAGTAAAACAAGTGACGGGAAGAAAGCAAACGGATATAAACTAATAATAATAAATAAAACTAATAATAATAAATAAATAAAAATTAAAATAATAATAATAACAAATAATAATAATAAAATAATAATAAATAAAATTAAAATTAAAATAGAAACAAAATGGCTAAAGATCCGTCAACCTCATTTATTTCAACACAATTTTTCTTCAACCGTGATATTATTACACTCATCTCTTCTTCCTTTTTTTTTTTTATCCATTTTACAATCATTTTTCATGAATTTCTTCTTCTTTCAAATTTTCCACCTGTTTGAAGTAGCATCTTATTTTCTTCCTTTCGTTCCTTGATATTTTTCTTCCTTGCCCAATGTATCTTTCGTTTTTTTTATTTCTTTATTTCTTTTGTTTTTCTGTTGTTTTTTTTTATTCGCAGAACTTCCGCCTTATTTTCTTTGTCTTCATTCTCTTTCTCATTTTTGCTTATTTTTCGCCATTCATTTTAGCATTTTTCCTTATTTTCCGCCTCCTCCTCCCTCAACATAATGCAAAGCATCGTTTCCATATCGCTATTCTTGTCCCCGTTTTTGCTTCTTACAAGAATTGTTGGCATCTGAGCAGAACTATCAGTGCAGAGAAGAAAAAAAAAAACAAAAAAAAAACACAAAGACTTCATTTTGTTGGGTCAGGTTTACCAGCGTTTCAGTTTCTGTGTGTC
The DNA here is from genome assembly GCA_037127315.1 of Ascarosepion bandense. Taxonomy (NCBI): domain Eukaryota; kingdom Metazoa; phylum Mollusca; class Cephalopoda; order Sepiida; family Sepiidae; genus Ascarosepion; species Ascarosepion bandense. The sequence continues at coordinate 192,351 of JBBBDQ010001241.1, read as the reverse complement.
GCGGGTGTCTTTCACGATACCCACGCGACTCAACCTTCTTTTTTAATCTATACCAGACACGTGTTTCTCAAAAGAAAGTAAAAAGAAAAAAAAAAGAGGCTTTTTCTTTATGAAAGACAACAATATCTGGAAAGAAGATACGGGAGAATTTTGAACTCTATTTGTTTCATAGCATAGTGCATCCAATACGGCGAAAACCTGTTTGAGTTTGTGTAAAACATCATTTAGCAGGCGTTTTCCCTGAACATCTAACGCTTTGTTAGGTGTAAAATTACTATCAATCTTTTGAGAAAATAAGATCTCTTAACAGCGTGTTTGTGCCGGGAGGATATAACTATTTTTTTCCAAGCTTAGACTAGTCGGGCACAAGGTCACAATAGTATAGCTTCCATTGTAGATATATTTTTATGTATGAGTTTGTATGTGAGCGTGCACGCGCTGATATTATCAGATGTATTTTTTGTATTAGATGATTTTCATTTTTATACGTACATATAATGAGTCTATATTCTAGTATCAATTTAGTTAAGTTACCTGGTACTTCGGTGGCCGCCAATCTCCTTAGTACTTACAGGGTTTAAAATTTGGCACTCTCCCGTAGGTTACTGAGATAACACATTCGGGACCAAATCCTTATAGAAGTAAAAAAAAATATTATTGCCTCCCACCTTATTCTGAATGTAGGTTGAATCTTAGATATTTTACTAGGTGCTCAACCGGAACATGTTTTCCGCCTCTTTGGTTAACTTTAAAATACTTTCTTAAAAAAAGATTCGAGGTAAGATTTACTGAATTTGGCTCTGCAGATGCCTAAAAACGTTATTGACCAAATCTAGAAAAAATTATCATTTCTATTCTATAGTTTTTATTTAAGGTTTGTTGCTACTTGTATTCAAGTCAGTTCTGAATACACGAACAGAATTAATATCTATTTATCAATCTATCTATATTCAATTCAACCTAAGAAAGGCGATAATTCTACTAAGACGCAAATAGCTACTGTAGAGAAAAAGAAGGAACAGGAAATCCAGTCCTATACAGAAAAAAAGCCACACTTTTGACAATTTTCCTTTTGAGTAAGTTTCTTTCTTTTTTAATTAGTGTGCCATACATTTGGTTAAAGTTTGGTTGAATTTATTCCTATGTATAACTAATGCATTTTATACATTGTTGTATATGAAACCTCCTTTGTGTTTATGAATACGTTTTTTTTTTTTAATTTCTTCGAGTTTCCCCAAAGTATTGTGTGGGACAATTCAACCAATTTATTTTGTATGTACCTACTTTACACACGCGCGCGCTCGTGCGTACGCACACATTTGAATTCCAGTCGACTTCGTTACATTCAATTACGTGCAAATATTATTAGAAAAGTTATGAATCTGTCTCCCCGCCAGCTTTGTGTTAAATAGTAAAACAGACTGATCTCTTCCGCTTTGATTCTAAAAGAAGGATCACTCTGAATTCATAAACCGTATGTAATAATGGCGAGGCACATAGAGGCACGGTAGAGTAATAAATAGCGGCTCGGGTTGAGGAATGGGGCTGCCAAATTCCAGTCGAATCCACATATGTGCTAATACCCTTGGGAAAGGTATGAATCCATCTCTTCTCCCCCCATATATGGGTAACTAGCAGGAAAAATGGGTTCTATAGCCTTGGTTGGCAACCAGTTTATCGCAGTTAAGAATTGGCAACCTACTCCGGGAACATTTTAACACAACATGCGTTTGAGGACTGCTTGTAGAGCCAAAATATCCATGAAATTTATTTTAGGAAATAACCTCCCCAACCCGCCCAGGTTAAATGCTGCCACTGTACAGTACAATATAGTATAGATAAATTGTCGTCTAAATTATGCAAAAAGAAAATAACACTGACATCCCATTTTAACAGATATATTTACTAAAATAACACAAAAATATCTGGAAATATCAAAGAGTAAATTTATTCAATAATATCGCTATTGGCATCAACCACGACCTCCAGAAGACTTCGGAATCTGCTTCAACTCTTCTGGATGGTATCCTTGTTTACTTGGTGAATGCTGTCATAATCATTGCCTTCAGTTCATCTTTGGTGTTATAAGACGTTTTGATGATCTCTTGCGCAACGGCGATTCAACTACCTCCATAACTGATAGCTCTGTTCTCCAATTTTCAGACCCTATTTACTATATTTTTAATATTTGATATAATTCAAAAATATCACAATGATAAAATTGGTTAGTATTATTTATACCAGGACTTATGTACACAATTATAAGTAATCCATAATAATAATTAAAATTTTGAAATCACATTTATCGTTGGCATATGAATTTTTAAAAACCTGTTTCTAAATCTTTGATTATTTTTCAATCATTCCGCCTTACCTGCAACAGTCTTTCGTCGCATCGTTTGGGAATCACTCGTCTAGTGGTTAGGTAAGTTCGGCTCAGGGTGAAATGTGTGAAACATCCAACAGAAGAAAAAATTACTATTTTTATTTATGGCTTTTCTGATTTGAATGATAATCGTTAATCTCTTTGAAAGGATGCTATCATATCGTACATGTATCTCGTTGCGTGGACTGAATGAAAAAAAATTAACAAGGGCATTAATCTTTGAAAAAAAAAATAAAAGAAAAAATCACTGAATAAACCGAAAAATTCAAAGAAACAAAGAAAAATGTCTGCTTCGCAAAATCGGTTGTTGCATATTTCTCAACAGAGACCGGATCCTTCTATTAGCCCAGGTATAGGTTAGGCTTTTGGTTAGCAGTAAATTAGGCAACAAATTCCTCGCTCTGATTAAGAAACAATTTCCCAATAATAATCCATTAAGTAAGATTTTCAATAAAAATACTAAAATTAAGTTATAGTTGTACGGATAATCTGGAAAAAATATATAAAAAATCATAATAATATTTTAAATAAAAATTTAAACCTTATTGAAAATAAGAATCATCCAAAAACTGAAATCAGTAACTTAGACAGTAATAAATGTAACTGGAGAAACCCGATAGAATGTACGTTGAAAACAGGTGCCTTACAGAATCCGTTGTTTACTAATGTACTATTTCTTCTACAGAAAATCCTGGTAACAAAAAAAGATTCATATTGGTAGAACTAAGAATTTGCTGAAAAATATATTTTATCAATACGCTTTTTCATTTAATAATAATAAGTACAGAAATAGCATATCCTTGTCGAAATAATTTGATATCTAAAAGAAACCAATAACAAAATAACAAAACGATCCATGTCCCTTGTGTCTATAGGAAAAACTATATATTATTAAATTTTCTAGGTAAATTAAATGAACATAATGAAATAAATATCATATGTAAACATTGCAAAATGTTTACCTTAGAATAAGATTAAAGATTTTTCATAAAGAATATCGATTAACTTCCGATAATTTGTTTTTTTATTATGATATACAAATTAAATAGATATTGAAAAGTTTACAAATTAAAAGTTTATGAAAAATTGAGAAAAAATGCACTCTGAACCGAAATAAAAATAGTATAATCATACTGTAAGGTCTCTTTAAGTCAGATCAAAAATATAAAATGTTTTCTTTCTTTTTTTTTTTAAAGAAAATTCGCAGGAATACAGAGAAAGCTAAGGCAATAATCTTGTAACGACAATGAATGCATCACGCCGAAAAAAGAGCAGTCTAAAATATATATATATATCAGTTAAGTGCCATACGTGATACACGCTTCGGCGATCATGTCTCAAAAGTCTCTAACTGAGCAGAAGCTTCTACAGTAGGTTGTCATTAATTTCTGCGGTAGTCTGGTTGCCAACTACGGCTATAGAACCTAATCTATTCTGTTATTTGGAGCAGATAGACTAAACTATCGCCCGGTTCACACTCCACCCACGTCTACTGAACAGGTGAAGAGGCGCATCCCTTGTTCCCTGTTTATGATGTGGTTTCCGGCTTTCTCTTTTCCATTCTTTTTACCCTTACGTAGCCCCCTGCGCATCAGTGGCGTTATCGCCTTGCTTGGGGTGATATGATTAAAAAAAAACAAAAAAACTCATAGCCGGGGTAAACGGGAGAATTTATCGAGAGCATTTGCGCGTAACTGAATACTACGAATTTTACTGTTATTCGAAATCAGCTCTATAATTTTCCGAGTCGATATCCGCTGTACCACAACGCATCTCCGCCATATATATATATATATATATATATATATATATATATATATATATATATATATATGCTGCATAACTCAGTCTGACAGCATAAACAGTTCTATGTTACAGCACTACGGAATCTTTTTACTGTCAATAGAACTAGTTGTAATCTAAATTTTGATTTCTTACTCGGGTTAGATGGGTACGTTAGAAAGAAAGAAAGAAAGAAAGAAAGAAAGAAAGAAAGAAAGAAAAGAAACGAATGAATATTGAAAAGAAAGAAAGAAAGAAAACGAATGAATATTGAAAAGAAAGAAAGAAAGAAAGAAAGAAAGAAAACGAATGAATATTGAAAAGAAAGAAAGAAAGAAAGAAAACGAATGAATATTGAAAAGAAAGAAAGAAAGAAAGAAAACGAATGAATATTGAAAAGAAAGGAAGAAAGAAAGAACGAAAGTCCTAGTACAAAATTAGTAAATCGGAGCAAAACGAATATGTTTTTCTGTACTTTTTTTTTTTTGTCTTTTTTTAAGATTACAGAAAAAGTAACCTGAAGACCTGAAAGATATGTGTACAGTAGATTCGGGCGCCGCACGTTAAAACGAAAGAAAGAGGTCCGCTCACCCCTCATTCCAACCACGTTGAAGGAGCCCTGCAACTGATTCGGCTAATCAGTTGTTGAAGCGCGCGACTCGGAGCCTGCCGTTGGATATACAAGCAGAGACAGAAGATCTCTTTTACGGTCTTTTTTTTTTTTCCTCCAACAATTGGTGGAGAAATCCAGAGGAGCATGAGGACAGTATAGTCCGCTGCCGCCATCACCGCCGGCGAATGATGACGTTGATAGCGACAAAGGATGAAGAAAAAGTAGTAGTTGGAAAGAGGCTTACGACGGGAGCAGAGAGAGAGAGGGGGGGAAGAGAGAGAGAGAGAAGATAAAATGAGAATAAAGACGGAAAGAGTGAGTGGAGAAAACGAATAAGGAGAAAGATAGTGAAGTAGTGAAAGGAATTCAAATTGGAGGAAAAAGAAAGAAAAAGATGAAAAGAGAGAAAGGGTGATGGGAACAAGGACGTTAACAGAATAAAGCAAATAAGATGGCTAAAAAGAGAAATAAAACAAATAGAATATATAAAAAATAAATTAAAAAAAAGCAATGCTTGTTCAAGCTTCATCTTGAAGCCAATCTAGGTTCGCATTGAACATTTTCTGAGCGGCGATCTGGTCAGATCTTCGTTCAGCTTAAAGCTTTCGCTTTTATTTCAAACCTCCCATGTCAGTCCATCACCCAACTTCTGTTTTTCTTTTCTTCGTTCTTTTCTATTTCTTTTGCTATTTCTTCTTAATCACGCGTCTTCTCTTTCCCGATATTGAGCGACTATTTTTTACTTCAATTTCTTCACTAGCTTCTACCCTCTCTCTTTTCCTTTTTATGTTCTTCCCCTCTTCTACCTTATTTCCACTTTCCTCTTTCTTTTTCTTAACCCTCTTTTCCCATCTTCATTATTCTTTTCCTTTTCCTTTTTTCGTTTTTCCTTCTTCTTTTCTCTTCCTCTTCTTTTCCTCCTCAACTTTTACCTCTGCTTTTTTCTCTTTTCAACATTACAGATCTCATCCTTTGTCTTCTCTTTCACCAAGACTGTAAGGATAAAGAGGAGTAAAGACTTTAAATGACCTGAAATTCAACGTTTTCTATGTCAGTGATAAAATAAATTGAAGGATACATATGTAGCATTTAGCAAGTCTGAAAAGTTATCGCGTGTCATCGTGAAACTGTTACAGGATTTTCTTTAAGTTATTTTTCACTTAAAGTAGTGAACAAGCACTAATGACACGAATTTTTTTATAATAAACTGCAGGTCAAACATATGTAGTTGACTTAGTGAGTGATCTATCCGTTAACCGAAACAAATTAATAATCAGAAGAGGGAGAATCAATTTATGCTAGGAAAAAATAACTATACTTTAGGGTATATTTTAGACGATAATGACAGATGGAAGTTACTTCGCTACGTTTATTCAGCAAGTTTAGTCTTGGGAATATGATTATTTGTAATTTTTCCTGTAAACATAGCTCATATAAAGATTTACAAGTTCTGTTTTTTTATTGTCCATTTTAATGTAGGGGTTTTATTGGTATCTTTTAATTGTCAATAATAAGTACAAAGTGATGTGTTATTGCGATGATAATTATTGTTAAAAGATGAGATGTGCAAATATTGGCAGGTTTTAAAAGAATTTTTCCTACAACCGATATAATATTTTATTACTGTAAGATTTTCTAAGGTAGAAATAGAGCATAAGGTAGAATATAGAGTCAGAAATTTATTTTGTAATGAACACTCAATAGGTTTTCGGCAATTGCAATTATTTTTGCTGTAATAATTAATTTTTTTAGAGTATTGCTGACTCAACCAAAATCATCTCAAAAAATTAATGAACACCCGGATGTTACTGGGTCATGTCAATGCACCTCGTCCGGGACATGTTGGGCGATCTTAATCTCCAACGTCTGGATAGTCTTGTCCACGTAGTCGTTCTCACATTGTGATTTATATTAATATACAACCAAATATTCGTTGATGGGCAGATAAAATATCCTTACGGCACGAAGGGAAAACCCTTCTAGTTAAAAAAAAAAAGTTTTCAGACCATTACAGCATAAAAATCAAATTTAATGAAGTTTAATAGAGTTACGAAGTATGTCCCTTCTAAATGTCCTGTTAGACAAGCGTGTATTAGTCCCGTTAGTCAGACTATGCCGAAAAACTTTTTCCATTAAACGGCGTTTTAATGCCGTAATGGTCCGGAACATTTTTTCAACGAGAAGGACTTTTCTCTCGTACCGTATATATATATATATATATATATATATATATATATATATATCATCATCATCATCATCATCATCATGACACTAACTTTATAACATTAGAAAAATTATTTTATGGGTCATGCCGCTTGACTGTTTTTTTAAGCTCTGATAAAAGTAAACAATTTGTAATATATAGATATTTAAGATATTTGTAAGATACAGATTTTGTTACAGTAAACGTTGTTTTTAGTTGATACACATATTTGAGTAGATTTAATTTATTTTTTCTAATAAACAGATCATCTTGGTCAATTGGCAAAAATCTTCGTGGCTGATTTGGTCTGAAACATGTCGGATCTAAGGTCAGTTTCTTCAGCAAAAGCGGTCGCAGTTTCGAATCCTGCCTGAGGATAAATTCTATTTTTTAAGATTTCTGTTTATTTTTCATGACGACTATAAATTAATACAGTGTTTAATAAATAAGTGGTGTGTTTACTTGAATATGAGTATCCACTAAAAATAACATTCAAACCAGAACAATATATATATATATATATACTATTGTTTTTTCTAGTCATTGTCAGATTTACTTCTTGCCATTATTTCTAATAAGTTATACCAAATACGAGGAACAAAGATAGATAGATAGATAGATAGATAGATAGATAGATTATAGTTCATTATTTTGAGCCCATTACCCGAATTAATATGGGATGAACTTGACAAAAGATTAAAAAAAAATGAAAAACAACTCTTAAAGTCATTGAAGAAAAGGAATGGAATCAATTATCAAACTTATATTTTGAGAAACATTTGCAACGAAAAAGAATTTGCTTTGCAGCAATCAAGTCTAAAAGTGAATATATAAACGTATATAAATATAGCTAGATAAAAAGAGAGATATAGAGAGAAAGTGATTGTAAAGTATCTCCCTATTCAAAATACTTTGTAAATAATTTATTAACTATAATTTTTATAAGAAATGCATGAGAGAAAAGCATTTAGAATATGGCTTTATTTAAAATTCGATATGGGCACCAGATTTCACTACAATAGAGATAAAGATGTCTGTGACTGTATATACAAACTTTACAGCATGCTGTGCTCATATACATTCGATATTAACTTTGATTGATATTAATGTATAGAGTCACAGCCTCCCTACCTGAATCCTGCACGTTTTTTATTAACTCTACACCCAAGCGATTTCAAATTCAGTGTTGATCTTTTTCTAATCCTTTTGCCAACCAAAGCTAAAAAGCCGATGTTGACCTGCTAATCGCCCCTAGCTCATGGTGGGTGTAGAAGTGACGGACTTAAATATTTCAAAGAGTAGTAATTAGAGCCACTTTACGCTGCCAGTAGAAAAAGTACTTGGTACAAAGGCAGCGACAAAAGAAATTAATGATGAGAAATGTCCAGAAACTGTCAAAGAACGTGTGGTACAAAGTCGTTTCAAGTAAGGTAACATCAGCCTCGAAGACAAACCAAGATCAGGGAGATCTTCTTTTATTGATATGGCCTTGTTTGAAATGTTTGAACAACAGCCAACCTCAAGCGCCGGTACATTGTCGACAGAAATTTGTCCTTCACAAAACACTATCAATTGACATTTCTATAGGCTCGGCCTTGTGAACAGACGTTGTCGAGTAGATCCTGATGGACTGATCAATGATCAGGACCAACATCGTGTGAAAATATTTTAACATTGCTTCTGCATCTGACCTGGTGCTCCTGCTATATATTTAGGAATCTTGTTATTGGTCCTGACCTGCCTTCTTGGCTTCAGTCCCTTTCCCACAGCTGTAACATAGCTTCGCTGTCAGTCAGTCAATCAGTTAAGTGCCATAAGTGATACACGCTTGGACAATCATGTTACTTTCGATACATAATATAAGATTTTCCCGCAGTAGGTTGCTACTTCTTTCTGCAGTATATTGGTTGCCAAACAAAGCTATAAAACCCAATTTGTCCTACTATTCAACCCATTCAACTGGGGGAAGAAGAGATGAATTCATATTTCTTATTCGTAGTTGATATCCATTACATCACAAGGCACATCTTCAGCTTTCCTGTGCCTTTTCTATAAAAACTTCCATGGTAAGTGTCCGGATAAACTTTCCTTTTTGGTACCTATATTTATGAATTTGGATGTGCGTTGTGGTGCAGTGGATATCGACTCGGAACGAGAGATCGGCGTACTGAGTTCGAATTCCAGTTGAATTCCTTGCATTCACTTACGCGCAAATAGCCTTGAGAAAGGTATTAATCCGTCTTTTCTCTCCAGAAATGGTTTGAATAATAGGACGGATTAGGTTCTATAGCCTTGGTCGGCAACCAGTCTACTGCAGAAAGCAATGGCAACTTACTGCGGGATAATCTTTTGGCCAGTCAGTCATGTCTCTTTCAAAGCGTGTATCACGTATGGCACTTAACTGACTGATTTATGAATTTATGCGTAGTACTAGTTTGGCGACAAGGTATCTTGATTTTTCAGTTGAAGTGGTTAGCTGTAACTGTAAGTTCTATGTTACCAGTTTCTTTTCTAAGGCACTTCTCGCTTGTGGAACTTTCTTCTGGCTTCTAGCTTCCTAGCTAACTTAGATCTTCAAAAGTTTAAATGCAATATCAATCATTATCTTCTGTCTTTTTAATTCTTGTTCTTTTATTGTCCTCTCTTCTTAATAGAGAACCTGTTGTCAAACAAGGACGGTTTGAACAGAAGGTCATGTTCTGCTTGGTGGAACTTCAAGGATGTGCTGAACTTTGATCTTGTCCCATATTGTCATGGTGTGAACACTGACATGTATGCTAAACAACAGCAGAGAGTATATGACGCTTTCAAATCCCAATACCCGGCATTGGGTGATCGAGGACGCGCATTCCTGGAGCATGTCAATGTCCCAGAACACTCTACCAATATGACCAAGCGCAAACCTGAGTAACTCAAGAACCTGGAAGTACTATCTCAACCTGCCTACACTCCACACCTCAGACCATCACATTACCCTATTTTTTCGAGACTTGAGTCATTTCTCACTGAGTTTCCGGCACAACGATAGCAACAGGTAATAGAATAGGATGGGATATATTTTGATGAATAAACCCCTTTTCGATGTAAATTGTTTGAACTATTAATTAAAGCTTGAAATACGAAAAACACTTTCCATCAAACTAGTACACACACACACACACACACACACACACACACACACACACACACACACACACATATATATATATAACAGGTTAAGAGGCTCATCCCTTGTTCCCTGTTTAGGATGTGGTTTCCGGCTTTCTCTTTTCTAATATTCTCACTTTGGTTTCTTTTTTTTCTTTTTTCAATTGGAGTAGATAGATCTATCTATCGCCCGGTTCACACTCCACCCACGTCTATTGAACAGGTTAAGAGGCTCATCCCTTGTTCCCTGTTTAGGATGTGGTTTCTGGCTTTCTCTTTTCCAATCTTTTCACTATTACGTAGCCCCCTGCACATCAGTGGCGTTACCGCCTTGCTCGGGGTGATACGATTAAAAATATATATATATATAAAGGCTTAGGCTATAAAGATCATTCCCAACACCAGTGACCAACCATCGGCTGATGAAGTGCAATTAATAGTACTGAAAGATAATAGCTTTTGTACAGATATGTAAAATGCATTTATTATAACAGAAATATTACAAGAATATAGTTATTCATCCACATACAAACCTGTTTCACTGTATCACAGATTAGTGTGGGCGAGTCATCCACTTGCTTCCAGCCGGGATCGAAACTCGACCGATTTGGTGTCAGTCGGAGTGCCTACCCCTATGTTATCAGCGCAACTGCTGAGAGAGGATGATATTTTAGCGTGTTACATATATGCGCAATGTATACACACGCCAGCAGCCAAGAAGAAATCAATTCATGACTAAAGAGTAAGTATATATATATATATATATATATATATATATATAATCATTTCATCCCAAGCAAGGCGGAACAGGCACTAGTGTGTAGGGGGTTAAATTAATAAAAAAAAAACTGGGTACGGTGGGAAGAAAGAATTAACGACAGAAGATATTCAAGGAGATTGAATATGGTAACTGGCTTTGCCTTTCAATTTTTATGAGATTTCAGCTATCAGGAAAACAAGAAAAGAAACTGTTGGAGTAGAAGGGGAGGTTACATTTGACTATTTCAACGCCAGAAGGGTGGTACCTAAACGCCAATCTAGTAGCACACTTAAATTCATGTGAATGGGACACCAGGGAAAAAAAACTCGTCCGAGTAGTTGCTCTGAAAACATTTGTAGAAAAGACAGAGGGAAGCCACCTATACGTTTGTGAGTGCGTGCACGCGCGTATGCTTTTATATAGCTGTGTTTTTTATCTCAATCTCTCTCTAATAGATGTTCCATTAAAAAATTAACAGTTACTTCTGTTAATTTTTTATTGATTTTTTTTCTTTTGTGCGAATAAGTGATATGTTTATGGGACCTAGTGCGTGTAAAAATTGTCCTAATATTTGTTCGTTCTAAGCACTGACAGCTAAACTTTTTCAAGGACTTGGGTTATGCTACTGAGAACGGCGTCTAAGTTACTGACATGTAGGCATGTATTTAATTCAAGAACACGACTAGTATATTATGGCCATAGTCGTAGTTTATGTAGTTATGATTTACTTTTTATCCAAGATGAGGACTTGTGTTATTGTTAGATTTTTTCTCCCGTAATAGATGTGTATTGACAAGTAACTTATTTTACGTTTCAAAAGTGGCTCGTTTTCGTTTGATTTAAATGGGTTCATATAGAGCTATTATATGAGATATATCAGGTCAACAATCTTGATAAACGGTTAGTGATCTATGTTTGTTTACATAGATAGATAGATAGATAGATAGATAGATAGATAGATAGATAGATAGATAGATAAGAGAAAAAGTGAAGTAGAAATGAATAGAAATTTATAGAGAAGATTAAGGTGAGATAGATAGATAGATAGATAGATAGATAGATAGGGAGAGAGAGAGAAAAGAGAAAAAGTGAAGTAGAAATGAATAGAAAATTATAGAGAAGAGCAAGGTGAGATAGATAGATAGATAGATAGATAGATAGATAGATAGATAGATAGATAGATAGATAGAATTCAATATACAAAGATTATCAAACTGAGATACATAGCTAAATAGGGAGAGAGAGAAAAGGAAAAGTGAGATAGAAATGAATAGAAGTTTACACACAGTGAGAAGCAAACTTGTATAGATAGATAGATAGATAGATAGATAGATAGATAGATAGATAGATAGATAGATGTCGGGTGGGGTTATAAGTCTAACATGATTATGCTGATTGCTGTAGCTGGCATGCTTACGTGTTTTTGTATATGTGTTCACGTATTTGTGTTTAATATGCTTCTCTATGAACCATACATAACTGCAATAATATTTGATTTGAAAGAAGATTAGATATAAAGCAAACGTTTCTTCTGCGCACATTTAGAAAAATATATTTTTCGAACTCTTACGCTCGAAGAGTCTCTACTTACACTAGACTTTAAACAAATACCCAGTGACATCAGCGGTCTCTCCATCGGCTTACTGGTATTCCCTTATTACTGTCAATTTCTTAAAGGGACATGGGCTGTAGATATAAAACGAGAGAGAAAGAAAAAAGGTCTTTCTGAATGTTTATCTAGTTACCATTTAGAGAAATTCAGTTAACAATTTGAAAAATTTTCAATAGACTCAAAGCGAAGACATGAAAAAAAGATGGACCCGCTATTTACAGCTATGCAATTATGTCTGCCATCTTGCTTCGGCTATTGTCAGCCATCTTGCAACATTTTGTCGGAGAAAAAGATCTGATCCGAACTTAAATTCTTTTTTGTGGCATAACAGTGTCCTCTGCTTGTAAAGGCACATGGGTTTCTGTACGCACACGCGTATACAAACACATACTCACACTAACACACACACACACACACACACACACACAAGTAAATGTATATTAATCGACATTTATTCGAATACGTGTGCCAGTAAGATCATAGCATATTCCCACACAAAACGTGTTTATTTTTCAACGTAATCTATTTTCATGTCAGTGTAACGTTTCTCTATCAATCATATAAATCCAGCATTAGACAATAAACATATCAGATCAGACTTTAACTAATGATCGCACAAAACAATTGTACTTAAAGAAAATGTCGGATTCTGGATTCAAATTCCAGCCCGGTGCGTTACATTCACTTACACGCAAATACCATTAAGCACAAATAGAATGAATTCATGTTTTCCTCCAGCTATGGGTTAAATATTAGGTCTTGTATCTGGAAAAATCATTGTTATTTTAAAAGAATTCTTAATACAATACTCACTTGAAATTTATTCTTACCCTACAAGATATGTACAGTGTTAGATAACCGATTGGTAAACCATAAAAAAAAACATTCACTCAATTAAAACAAATGTTTTCTGCGCACAATCAGTTCATGAATACATTTTTGGTGGTTAAAGGATCTCTTAGGTGATGTCCTACCTTCATTTCGGTCTTTTAAACATCATATCGGCTCCGGCAGTAACCCCGACTTTCGGTCCAAAAGTACCAAACCGGCTCCTTACTTTGTGCTACTTGCCTGGATTAAATTTTTTCTTTTCGGCATTTCCCACCCCCATCTTATAACAAATCCCAGTTGCACCTATTTTTTTTTTAATCTTTAATCGTGGCTACTCTTTCTGGTATGTTCGTCCATTTTCTTCTTTCTTCATTAAATTTACCCCTATACTTTGAATTGGTAATACTAATTATATTTTCTTACCTCTATTTATTAACATAGATTTTTAAACGAAATTTTACTATTCAACTATTCTATAATTAGCTAAAACCCTTCCCGAAAATATATCGAAATTACCTATATTCGTCATTGATTAGCTGATACCATTTCTGAAAATTAAAACTGAACTACTTATGCCGGTCACCTTTTGCTATTCTTTAAAAAACCCTAACTATATAGATATCTGCTAAAATAACTATTTTCTTCCGGGATTGGGGGTAGAATTAAATGTTACTACTCTTGCTAATTTCCGTTCTTGCTCCTAATGTTTTTATTTGTAATTAATGTTCCCATAATCTAATCTAGAAAAAAGATAGTTGAAATTTCTAAGATACATGAAATAAAGAAATATATTTTTCCATTCTTAAACGAGTTATTTCACTACCCAGGTTTCTACCATGAGTGCTGTCTTCAGGCGAATTTTAATAACTGATTATATATATATATATATATATATATATATATATATATATATATATATTGACATGAAAATATTTATAGATAAGACAAAGAGAAGCCAGACCACATCGGTGAGAAAGTAATTGAAGTCGAGATACCAAGTCAGGATTTAAAGAGGCCCTATGGTTCTGGATATGACGGTAAACTGCATCCGGCAGCAAAGCCACCTCTTAATTGCTGTTGTTCCCAAGTCCGCCCTGACCCGGAGTGGTAGCACCTGTTAGGGTCCCTGCGATGGACAAATAACAAATAACAAATAACCCCCCAAAAAACTGAGGTCAAATCACCACGAAAGTATAAAAATAAACCTTTATAGAAATATAATACATAAAAAAAGACTTATAGAAAAATATACATTTTTGAAGGAAAAATATTACCAGCAATACATTTTGTAATACAAAACTAGAAGACATTTCAGTTTTCTAAAATGAAATAAAGAATAAAAATATTTCATCAAAATGTGACTAAATCAAATTTCTCACGATAACCGAACTTTTAAAAAATACCTTAAAACCCTACCATTTTGGCATTAAAAAACCCACAGAGGTTTATATGCCATTAAACAAAAGTCAAACTCAAACAGAAGCACCAAAGCAGATATGGTAACAGTATTCTATGTACGGATGAATGGTAGTTAGCTTTAAATGTGCGAAGTGGACTCTGACGAGAAATAATTTCTGGCACGACACAGTGGCCAGTACATGCAGCAATGTAGTGGCTCCACTTCAAGTCAGTTGAAAACGTGAGACTAAGTTGGCTCAGTATGTTGCTCTTCAGAAGCTGCTCTTCAGAGGTCTACTTTCAGCCATACTGACGGCAGGCAGAAACGTTCCTACATGGTGGTTAAATCAGAGCAGTTTTCTTTAAACTATTAAAATTTACAAGCCATTTCTTGCGCCAGTTAACCATTAATTGGAGATCCTATCAAGAGCAGCAGCCAGGTTTACTATATATATATATATATATATATATATATACAAATTCAGGTAAAATTTAGAGGGGAAATAGCCATTTTCAACGTGTCAATTTAAGACATGCATTGTGAAACCCGTTTAAGCAAAAATGAGGAAATTCTAATGCCGAAGGCTTGGTCTAGTAAAGAAAAGGGTTGAGGAATATTGGCTTTTATAGCGTTAAGATAGCGGAATCTTAGTATCAATTTCTTCTATGATAGTGGGAGGTATGTGGCTTCACTAGTGGGTTAGTAGTGGTAGATAGGGGAAAAAGGTAATTGCTTAGCCCCCAAAAAATCTTATTGTGACTAAATGGAAGAATAAGATTATTGCAATTTATATTTATTTCTATGACGATATATATATATATATATATATATATATATACGAATATGATTTTACGAACTTACTTAATATGAACCAATTTATATATTACCGATAATAAAATATTTATTAAGAATCTTTTAGTGAAATTTAACAAGGAGAGATGGTCGGGGTAATTTAACACTCACTCGAAACAATAGAAATAATGGAAAACAGCATGTAACCTATTGAAGCAGTTTTTGCCAATGGAAATAAGAACAAGGACAAGAAGGGGTAGTAAAGGATTAAAAGCTATTTAGAGTATCAAAAAGAAAGTTGTGGAGAGCTTTGAATGCCTACGTCCTGAAAAGTCATAGCGCCTAAAAGAGTCGAAAAAGATTGTTTCCAAATGCAAGCAAGTAGCAAACATTTAAATGCAATGTTTGTGAATTTCAACGTCTTAAAATTAAGAGACACGTTATAAGTTTAGAGCTTTAAAATGAATAACGCGGATTTAACTTATAAAGAGAAATACTTTTAAATTATTCATAACATTCAAAAGATAACAAAAAAGCAAAAAGTATTAGACTGGTTGCAGTATTTGTATTTTCGAACTGTCAAAATGTTTACATTATTCGCACTATTGTCCTCATCTTTGTTGACATTTTTGTACGACGTTTCGGCCGTTGTACGCTCTGACCTTCTTCAGGTGCTAAGAAATATGAACCGAACCCTTTATTACAATCACTGGGGTATATTATTCTTATTCCTTGACTAGAACCTCTTCTGGTAGTCATGAGTTATCTCCCTCTAACCTTGCAAGTTACTTGTTCACCACTACCAGAAGAGACTCTAGGCAAGGAATAAGAATGATATACCCCAATTATTGTAATATATGGTTCGGTTCAAACTGCTTAGCACCTAAAGAAGGTCGGAGCGTATAACGTCCGAAAAGCCGTACAAATGGCAACAAAGATGTGAACAATAGTCCGAATAATGTAAAAACTGTAAATACCTTATCTCAGAAATATAGACAAAGCCAAAATATTTTTGAAAGATCCTGATCAACTCCTATGCAGGTTTGATAATAGTAGATTAATGATTTTAATTAGTGATTTATAAATAGGGGATTAAGGGTAAAAAATATTGGATTTTTGAAGGCATACATGGAACTTAACATACATAACTTGAAGCGAAATTTGAAATAATAAGGAAAGAGGGCGTGGAAAATTCAATATTCACAGTACTGATGTAAGACAAGAGGGACAAAGGAAAACAACGCTTAACTTAACTAGCGTTCTTGAGAAAATGGATGGCGAATCAAGTTTAGGAAGAGATAAAAAAACAAAAGAGCTGCAAAGGACAGTAAATTGTGGAGAGCCATGATCACCTCTGCCATGAAGAAACACAGTACATAGAAGAATATGTTGACGTTCCACACTTTTTTCTTCTTTATGTGCTGAGGCTTTTCAGACGATCATGGCTCTCCACAACATTTCGTTCTTTGTAGCACTGAGTAAAGTTTGTTTTTTTGCTATATCTCCTAATCCCGGCTAACTATTTACCTAAGTTCGTTAGGTAATTTAAGAGCTGCTTTCCTCTGTTCCTCTTGCCTTTAATATGTCTTGCGAGTGACAAGTTTTCTAAACCCTCTCTCTTATTACGTACGCTAGAAATTTCCGTTCTCTCTTTGATGCTTCTTTTTTGGTTATTTTCCCTAAAAATTTGATGTCGCTCACATGGCTAATCCATGGTATTGTTCTGTAGAACCACATTTCTGTTGCCTCAAAATCTCCTCTTCATTTGTGATAAGATTCTTCAGCATTCATGGACATACAAGAAGATCTATTTTACATAACAACTGAATGCTCTAAATTTCAACCGACGGTAGTACTGTCTTTTCGGACAAAGAATATCGAATGTTTTCTTTTAAGGAAACGGCCTATATTACCATTACCGTGAGTACAAAGTAAACGCAAGCACTTTAACCGATTTGATTGTAAAAGTTACTAGCGATTAAAATCTTAGATGCCCAGTCTGCGTAGAAAGAGAAGAGGTCACGTGCCATACTGGATAACTTGACGTGAGTTTATCAGTAGATTTGCAACCATTTTTCTGGTTCGTTAATTATGTTGTAAATTTTACTCAATTAAAATAAAAAGAAACAGTTTAAATATCTGAGGCACATTAACAATGAAGAGAGCTTGAAAAAAAAAAACGAACATTCACAGGATATACTAACCGATTGATTTATTTTTCTACGGCTTATCAACCGTTTGTAGGTTATTTAGAGCCAGAAAATATTGAGAGACTGTAAGAATTTTTTTAGACAATAGTGGTGCAGTAGATATCGACTTGAAACGAGAGATCGGAGTGCCAAGTTCGTATTCCAGTTGAATTCCTTGCATTCGCTCACGTACAAATTCCCTTGAGAAAGATATTTATCCGTCTCTTTCCTCCAGTTATGGGCTAAATAATAGAATAGATTGGGTTCTATAGACGGTAGACTGGTTTCCAGCCAAGGCTATAGAAACCTATCTGTCCTGTTATTTAACCCATAACTGGAGAGAAGAGACGGATTAATACATTTCCCAAGGGTATTTGCGCGTAAGTGAATGCAAGGAATTCATCTGGAATTCGAACTCGGCTCCCCGATTTCTCGTTCTTAGCCGATATTCTCTTCACCACAACGCATATCCACTCATTGTCTATCTTAATTTCTATACATTTATTGTTCTCTCTCCTTAATAACGTTTTCTATTTCTCGTATTCTCTCACACCCAGTAACCTCTTGCGTTTTAGTAGCTTTATTGCCTTGCTTTGGAGAGAAATGATTAAAAAATATCCTTTTAAAAAAAAAATATTCCAACTGTTAACAAGAGACAAGTAGGACAGCCAATAATATTTTATTTTATAAAACTAGTTTACGATTACTCAGTCATGTCCTAAAGATGTTTTCATCAAATTGTCTTAATTTAGACCTCATCTAAAAAAAGATAAAGAATTAATTCAACATGATATCTCTTTATATGAAATTTCAGAGCTGTCATATATTGACAGTAGACATCTATGTCACTTATGTTCACAAAATCCTAGGTCCTACGCTTTTTCTGATCTACACTAATGATCTCTCCGATGCCATAAGACCCCAAGTAGGCATGTACGCCGATGACACTACAGTTTACTCTCGCCTCGAGCAAAAAACTGGTGTGGGCGACAAAGCGAACCTCGCAACCGAGCTTGAAAATGACCTTCAATCCTAGGGTAAGAAATGGCTCGTAAATTTTAATGCTTCTAAAACGAAACTGCTATCAATTAACCATCATAGACAATCGCTCCTGCCTTCCATTAGCATGGAACAGGCTTGCCTCTCAGAGAGTAAAACACTACGCCTCCTTGGCCTCACACTCTCAGCGGACCTCAAGTGGAATGACTATATCGAATCCATTGCTAAATCTGCTGCTATGACAGTCGGTTCTCTGTGCAGGACCCGGAAGTTTTTCCCGTCTGAATCTATCCTACACATATATAAATCTACCATCCATCCGTGCATTGAATACTGCTGCCACATCTGCTATTCTCCTCGGGGTTCTTGACAAAATACAACAGAGAATTTGTAATCTGATCGATACCGACTTGGCAGACCGGCTACAGTCACTCTCTCACCGGCGTGACGTGGCTTCCCTGTGACTCTTCTGTAAATACTTTTACGGCTTCTGCTCTGATGAACTTAGGTCATTGGTGCTCCCTAGGTATGAATTTGCACGAGATACTAGATTAGCAACTTGGTCCCACCCTTTTACAGTGAAACAGATAAGATGCAACTGCAATTTCTACTCCAACAGCTTCTTTTCTTGCACTTCCCGCCTGTAGAATTCCCTTCCACATACTTGCTTCTTCGACAGCTACAATCTCCAGAAGTTTAAATGTAAGGTCAATAGACACCTCCTAACACACTAACTCGCATCCATTCTCTCAAACACTCTTCCATCTACACAACCCTCATCCTCGGTACCTTTACACGTCTATCCCCCTCCTTCTGACATTTCCAAAATCTAACCACTCTTTCTCATCACTTTCCCCTATGTAACCCCCTGCGCAATAGTGGCAGTGGAATGCCTTGCTTGGGGTGAAATGATTAAAAAAAAGTACTGTTACAAGAATTTGGTGATTTCCTAGATTGCATCTTCTACATCCCCTCATTCCACATACATTCTCACGGGGTGTTAAGAAATTTTCTATTAATATATTAAAGAATGGTCTACAATATGGTTGTGCGTTGAGGTGCAGTGGATATCGACACGGAACGAGAAATCGGGGAGCCGAGTTTGAATTCCAATTGAATTCTTTGCATTCACTTACGCGCAAATACCTTTGGGAAAGGTATTAATCCGTCTCTTCCCTCCAGTTATGGGTGAAATAATAGGACAGATTGGGTTCTATAGCCTTGGCTGGCAACCAGTCTACCGCAAAAAGCAATGACAACCTACTGTGGGATAATCTTCTGCCCAGTCAGTCATGCCTCTTTCAAGATATTATTGCCCAAGGCGTGTATCACGTATGGCACTTAACTAACTGACTAATATTTACTAGCCAAACGAGAAAATTGTATAGTGAAGCAAACAATAAGAATATTTCCCTTGATAATAAGAAACATACGTTTCTCAGTCAGGCCCGGATGATGACCCATGAAAGAATACTTAAAGATGTGACCCTGCTTGTGAAGGGTAAAAAAGGTGGTAAGCCAAAAAAGAGCTGGGGGAGGAGGATATTAATGACAGATATGAAAGAGATCGGTCTCCCAAAGAACTACGTCCAAGTCAAAGCAAAAGACGTTTGGTGGAGAGTTATAATTGCAGAGTTATGTCGGTAAGGTTTAACCTTTGTGCTCAAAAACAAAAACTGTTTTTCAAAAGGACGGTTCTTCTCTTATCCCCGCTATTACTGTACGCACTTTTGATTCCCTCGGCATTGTTCATATACGAAATTATAAAAAATACGTGAACAAACAACAATGCGATATATATTGTTTACCACTTATAAAGATTTTTTATTTACAATTTTATAAATAAATGAATTCGAAAAGAAACTTTTAAATATGTATTTTAAAAAATCAAAAAATTATCAAAATATGTATATCAACTACAATGCCATATGTATCTTTTATCATTCTATAAATAATTATGAAATAATTTTTAATTCATTATTTTACAAAAACATCAATGAATTATGCAGTATCTCATTATATATTTTATATTTACTCTATTTATATTCAGACTATTGTCCTCATCTTTGTTGTTGTTATCACGACGTTTCAGTCGTTGTGCTCTTCGACCATCCTCAGGTGTATATCGATCTGGATAATGTACAGGGAATTCTGAATTGAACTAAATCTATGGCTGTAGACTGCTTCTTAATATTGTCCTGGTATTGTATGAACTGCAAATTTTCTTAATCTTTTCCAATATGCCCTTGCCGTAAGGTAAACAGACCTTGGCAATAGTCTGGTCATTCTCCTTGTTCTTCCTTCCCACCTGTAGACGCCGATCTCGGGTTTGCCGGGTTGTTGTTATTCTGAAGGGTACGTTTGATGCTGTTCCTTTCCTGTTGGGATGTGCCTGAGTCGTCGCTTGTGGTTTTTGCTCGCTGTTGTAAGCATCGGAAGATCCCTTTCTTCACTCTCTACAGACGGTTGGAATTAAAGTTGAGGGTTGTGATATACAAACGTTTAGAACTCATACTCTGGTACTCTTATAAATATGACTTTATTCTTGTAAATAAGCAATTTAATAAATAATGTTAATAACTTTGTTGCAAATTCTCAAAAATAGAAAAAATGTTGGAATTCAGTTTCATCTATCTGGGTTTTATCAAAATTGTAAACATCAATTTTTAAGGAAATAAATATTAACAAGGGAGTCAAAAGTGTATGCAATAATAACAGACTCAAGGGAATGACCGTCATTTTGTGACACCGTTTTTTTTTTTGTTTTTTTTCGTGAGCACGAAGTTTAAACATTACCATAGTGTTCTTGTCAAAGCGTAGCAGATGAATATAAGATTGGACTGCTTTTAATAAGTCATATCAAACTTTATTCTGCTGGTCTGTATAACAAAGTACCTACAGTCTCATTAGTCTGGGACTTTTACCTATGGACTCCACAGATGGTCTGAGAATTTACAGTTGTTTGAAAATAGCTCCGAGTGACAGTCTAGACTTTTATAGCTTCAAGTTGCAAACCAGATTTGTGTAAACATGAGTTTTGATATCTTCAACGCATTCATATGTTTTCTTCATGGTAGTTTTCACATATATGCTCTCTGTGAAACTCCAATGTAGCGTGATGTGGAGTTTGTTCAAACAAAATGGAGTCTGTTACACAAAGGCAGAATAAGGTGATGAAATCGTCTATTTTTAAGTTTCAGAACACATTTATAGGTAGTATATAAATACTTTGAACTCCTTCACACTATTTAACTTGTCTCATTTTGGGGGTTTGGATTGATTGATTGTTTTTGTTTTTTGTTTGTTTGTTTTTCATGACGTATGAACCTTTTTAGGATTATTTAAAGCCAGAAAATTTTTTTTTATTGTTAGGTATTTCTTTGTTCGTAGTTAATGATTTAATAATACCAGTCCTACTAATTAACCCATAACTGGCGGAGAAGAGCTAGATTCCTACATTTCCCAAGGGCATTTGAGCGTATATTAATATATTGAACCCGACTGGAATTTGGACTCGCATCACCGATTTCAAATTCCGAGACCTTATTCATTACACTATACTCACAATCAAGCTCATAAGGCCTGCTATTCCCTATCGATCATCCATCTAGGTACTGACCAGGCTCAACGTTTCTTAAGTTCCATGGTCGTACACGAACCGGTATTTTAACGTGATATTGTCGCAAGCCTTTTGGGTCTTTCTATTGTATATTGTTTATAATTCTTTAATATTGCATAGCTATCCATAGTTTTGTGTGTATATTGCAAAAAATTATTTTTGAATATAAATATAACTGAAATTTATGGTATTGCTTCAAAAGTTTTAGATCTTTAGATCCTCTGCACACACACAAACACACACACATACAGAAGCACACGCACGCGCGCACACACACACACACACATATATATATATATATATATATATTGATATATTCAGTTATATATATATATATATATATATATATATATATATATATATATATATTGTTAATCATGAGCCGTTCTAAACATAGTATTTTGACTTTAATTTCAGGTGAAAATAAAGAGTCATCACAATAAAAAATATCAAAATGTTGAACAATTTTTGTCTTTATTTTCACCTTAAATTAAAGCGAAAATACGATGTTTAGAACGGCACATGAATTAAATATAATAAACATTCATCGTCTGTTATATTTAACAATATGTGTTTATATATATATATATATATATATATATATATATATATATATATATATATATGTTAATGCAGGTTTCATTGAATAATATAGACCAGTTTTGTCTATTAATTTTGTGTAGGATCCGTTCATACAGTTTGATATACTTGATGGTGATATCGTTGAAAGACAACAAAAAATCACAGTAATTGTTGATTTTTTTATCGGGTCTAAGCTTTCGGCTCACATAAGCCATTATCAAAGAATAAATGTTCTATGTTTACTGTGTGTTAATATTTATTCTTTGATAATGGCTTATGTGAGCCGAAAGCTTAGACCCGATAAAAAAATCAACAATTACTGTGATTTTTTGTTGTCTTTCAACGATATCATCATCAAGTATATCAGACGGTATGAACGGATCCTACACAAAATTAATAGACAAAACTTGTCTATATTATTCAATGAAACCTGCATTAATGAAAAAATGCTGCCAAAATACACACAATTTAAATATATATATATATATATATATATATAGAGAGAGAGAGAGAGAGAGAGACAGACAGACAGACAGACAGACAGACAGACAGACAGAGAAAGATAAAATTAAAGGGGACGAAAAATAAGAAATATCAACAGCAACATTAAACAATGGCGAACGTACATTCAAACAAGTCTCATGATTTTTTCTTTATCTTTATGTGCCGTGTCTTTCCAAGACGTAGGCGATCATAGACCGCCACTTACCCCTATCCCTTGTCGCTCTTAACAGTTTTTCTCTTGATACACTTCCAAACCCTTCTCCGCCATCCACTTGCTCAAGCCCATCATCTAGGTCACGCGTTGCTTTCCCCTGTCTCTCTTTCACTCCATTTGTCCCCACGAGTATTAGACTCCCCAAGCCCTCCTTCCTCATTACGTATCCCAAAAACTTCAGCTGTCTCTTCCTGATGTTAAGTATAAGTTTTCTTTTTCGTTTTCATCCTCCCTGGTTGCTCACATGCTCAGCTCAGAATTCTCAGCATCCTTCTGTAGAACCACATTTCTGTTGCTTCGACTTTTCCTTCATCTTTAACAAGATTGTCAAGTATTCGCTGCCATATAGGAGGACAGGTATCACATAACAGTCAAGTACTTTTTTCTTTGATTTTAACGAAATTTTCATGTCTCTCAATACTCTGCTTAGCTTTTGAAATGCATCTTTGGCTATCGAATATTAGTCTCAGACGTTCCGTTCTCTGTCAGAACAATTCCCAGGTATTTAGATTTGCTTGACTTTAGTATTCCCGGTCCGTATTTGGGATTTTCGGCTTCTCTTTTTGTTGATGACCATGCATTCAATTTAAAATCATGCGACACATTATTATTATTATTATTATTATTATTATTATTATTATTTCCTTGAGTTTCTGTTTTATACACATTTCCTTCCGGGTCTCACCCAGGGACCTAATCTCAGAAATGGCTTCATGATATTTTCCACTGACCATTTTTGTAAAAAAAGAAAAAAACCTTAGATCACTCACATGTTAATAGATAACGCTCTTCGAATTGTGTGAGCTGTACTTGTAAGTCCAATTTTTGTATTTCTTTAAGTAATGGGTTACTAGGAATCACTTCTCTAAGTCTATTGGAATCTTTTCCATTCATTCCGAGGTTAACAACTGCAACTGGAATTATTGATGTATTCCTGTGCCATTTCAAGACACTTGGATTCTGATAGTTAAATGAAGATCATCAAGGATACATTACAATCTGCTTACACTGCCATGTCAGTAAGAAAGTACATTTTGTTCTTGTGGTCTTTGATCACAATGTCTGGGTGATAAACTTTGGTTCTACTGTATTGCAAATACCCATAAAATGGTGGCAGGTCATATATCTGTAACAGGATCTGGTTGATGTTCATACAACAAATCAAAACAAAAAAATATAAAATGCTCTTCGTAATGTGTGAGCTATACTTGTGAATATATATATATATATATATATATATATATATATATATATTTTTTTTTTTTTTTTTTTTTTTTTTTAATCGTGTCGCCCCAAGCCAGGATTTTATTGCCACTGCTGTACAGGGGGTTACATAGGAGGAATGTTATGAAGATTGAGAGTTTGCAGCGGGTGTCAGGAAGAGAGTAGGAGAGGGAAGAGATCACTGATGAGAGTGGGGTTGATATAGAAAAGCATGAGAGAAACACGATGTAAGATAGTGAGACAGGAGATGACTATTGACTTTACATTTAAATTCTTGGAGATTGTAACTGTCAGGAAAGCAAGTATGCGGAAGAGAATTCCACAAGCGGGAAGTTCGAGAAAAGAAGCTGCTGGAGTCGAATTTGCGTTTAAAATTTATTGGTTTCACAGTAAAAGGGTGGGACCTAGTTGCTAATTTTGTGGCTCGAGAAAATTCGTATATAGGGGGTACCAGTGAGCTAAGTTCATATATATTAAAAATTAAAATATATATATATATATCTTCAGGCGATTTTATATATATATATATATATATATATATATATATATATATATATATATATATATAAAATCGCCTGAAGACGCCACTCATGGTAGAAACCTGGGGAGCGAAATAACTCGTTCAAAAATGGAAAATACTCAAAAGTTCTATAATATAACTGTATCGAACACTTTTTAATACAAATGATTACTGGTCTAACCCTATTATGACCAAAACCTAAGTATTAAACAATCACTATATATATATATATATATATATATATATATATATATATATATATATATAAGCATTTACGCATCTTTCATTCAGTAACGAATTAGAACACTCTCACTACTGGCGTATGAATACATAGTATATCACACGATAAAAGTCTTCCTCCTTCTATCGATCGAGCGCCCATAGCTCAGAGGTAGAATCGCCGACTGACGCCAATTCGGTCGGGTTTCAATCCTGGGTAAAAAGCAATGGAATGTCTAACCGTACTGATGAGCTGTCATACAGCGAAACAGATCTGTCCAGAGATGACTATATATATATATATTATTTCCTTAAGGCATTGACTACCACGAATTCTTTCAATCACTCTATCGGAACCTTTTCCAAGCAAACCGCGGGCTGCAACTACAATTGAAATTGCTAATGTCCTCATGTGAGTCTTTATTATTATTTTCTGCTTTTATTTTTGTTTTCTTATTTATATTTTGTTTCCTTCTTGCTTTTAATTTTTATTCATGTGATATGGTCTTTATTTATGTAATATGTTTTTCTTATTTGTAACTATTATTATTATTATCATTATTATTATTATTATCAAAATAACTGCTATTTATTTATTATTGTTTTCCCTGAGCTTTACTTTTTGCTTTCTGTATCTCCGACATTCACTTGTTAATTTATATTTCTCCCTCCTTCTCTTTTATCTCATGTTCTTCGTTGTTGTTCTTATCATCACCCTCGCCATCTTTATTACCTTCTTTTTTTTTTCTTTTAGCATTTCTATTTGATTTTTTTTTCTTTTCTTTCCTTGATTTCCCTCAGACAATACTACTACTACGATGACGACAAGGACAAGGATGATCGTGCCGCGGGTGTCGCCATCTTTTTTCTTTCTTCACAACTCAGCGGAATACTTGAGATTTTCCGAGTCAAATCCTACAAAAAACCCAACGCATCAGTACAGAAAAAAGAAGTCTTCAACACTCAACGAACAAGAAAGATCCATCTTCAACGCTGTTCGTGGACAGATTCTTTTAATAAAGTCTTCTTTTCTCTGCTTGTCACAAGTAAAGAGGGTGAACGTTTTGTGCATCTGCTTTTGTTTTCCCATCATCCCCGAGCGACACATAGAGAAGCACGACTCTCGCCAGTTCGAACCTCTGTCTCGTCTTTGATTGTCACATGATCGAGCATGGCTAGGAATCTCCTCCAAGAAAGAACATACACTGACTTTTCGATTCGGCCATTGTCCTGAGGTCTTGACCACAGAGTCATGAGAAGAAACATTTCAATAGCCAGTGTGCTCATTATACTGGCAATAGTTAACGAAAGTATATAACTTTTTTCATTTTCATCTATCTATCGATCTATCTATCTATCTAAACATCTCTCTCTCTCTCTCTCTCTATATATATATATATATATATATATGTATATATATATATATATATGCTGGGGTGCATGCGTATGTGAGTGGGTGTCTTTATATTTCTTTCCGTATGTAGGTTTTCACCAGAGATTCCACTATATAGAGATGGGGAATATATGGGGAGGTGGTGGTGCGTGTGTATATGTGTGTATCCCTTTCTATTCTTTGTTGTATGTAAGTTTTTGTCAGAAGATGATGGGTGAATTTCTTATCTCTGTGTAGTGGACCTTCTTGATAACGCAGAAATAATTCTTTTACGTTTCAAGAAATCATAATTATAAAATACTAGCAGTATAGCCCGGCGTTGCTCAGGTGTAATGAAAACTTTAAAACTAATCCATGGCCCTGGAGCTCAGACTCTTTGGACATTGGCACGAAAAACTAAAAAGCAATAGTTGTTTCCAGTTAAAGCAAAACCGTAGACTGAAAGAAAAATGAATGGATGTAAGTCAAATTTTGATTTCCTGGCGTCAATATCAAATAAGTTTTTTCGTCGTAAACTGAATTTTAAAGGCAAAATAAGTCCTCTGGGTAAATGGTATCATGGTTGAGACTAAGAACTACAATTATACCTACTTAGAGCCAAACCCGAAGCAAAAATGAGAATAAAAGGGCTGAAAAAAATACAGACATACAGGCAGATAAAGAGACACACAAAAACATCTTGCCTTTTATATATATATATTATCGATTTTCTGCACTATTGTAAAAACTGCAACCTTGAAACTTCTGAATATCGTTTCTTATGTCTTTGTCTATGAGTGTATCAAACTTGATTAAAATCGGACTACTCCTTCTATAACCCGATTTTTTCGATTATCGATTTTCGATATTTATCGGGGGTACCTCGACACAAAACCTAGCTGTTGTTGTAGAGTTTAGAAAGGCAAATAAGTCCGCTGGGTAAATGGTATCATGGTTGAGACTAAGAACTACAATTATACCTACTTAGAGCCAAACCCGAAGCAAAAACGAAAATAAAAGGGCTGAAAAAAATAAGTCCTCTGGGTAAATGGTATCATTTTACACTCACAGACATTTAGAGTACAACTGTGTAAATTTTCAAGAAAATCGGTTCAACCGTTTCGGAGTCCATAGGTAACGGACATACACACACATAGACACACACAGACACAGACAAAGTTCCATTTATAAATAAGTTTAGATAGATTACTGGACTTATGGTCACATCATTTAAGCAACGTCAAACCTACACAAAACCTACATAGTTGACCGCTGGCGAATAACAGGTGCTGTAAGCTTGGATGTGCATGTGAAGTAATGGATAAAAGCTTCTACAAATTTCCGAGTTCCAGTCCCAGTCACGTTCTTTATATTGACTTATACGAAAATCCGCTCAGGAAAATGTATGAATTCAGCTTTTCTTCCTCAGCTATGGGTTAATTAGTAGAACATGTATAACTTATTATTATTATTATCTACAAAAACTTCTTACACTCTAAAAATATGTTCTGGCTTTAAATAGCCTGTAAACGGATGGTATGCCGGAAAAATTAATCAATCAATATATAATAATATTTGCTTAGCACATTATTCTGGAAACATAGAATATCATTATCATAATTACTTCAATATATATTCCAGCATTTTCTGGCGACAAGGGTAAACACATACGTTCAGAAACTTATATCTATCTATCTATCTATCTATATATATATATATATATATATATATATATACAGTATACTAAATATAAAAATGAGCCAACACCGACCGCGGTTTCACACAACGGGTCGTCAGGGCCTGGATACTGTGTTTTTGCTCTACTTTCGTACTTTCGTATAGAGCACTTTTTTGTTAAGGTTTTCGTCTTGTTTTTTTTTTCTTTCAAACAAGCTCTTGACACATTGTTCTTACGCTTGGTTTGTTTCTTTTTTTTTTTCTTCCCCTTTATTTAACCGACGAGGTAGTCCCCGTTAGGTTATTGACGATTTAATATATTTACAGATAGGTTAGCATTGGTTTTATGGACATTAGTCTTTAATAATTAGTGTTGCTTTATTATAATTACGTATATATATATATATATATATATATATTTAATATATATATATATATATATTTAATATATATATATATTTATATATATATATATATATATATATATATATATATATTTATATTTATATATATATATATATATATATATATATATATATATATATATATATATATATATATATATATATATATATATATATATATTTATATATATATATATATATATATATATATATATATATATATATATATTAAATATACATATTATCCTCTGTTTTACTCACGAATCTGAGTTTTCTTTTTTTATATATATATAAGCGTTTCACCCCGAGCAAGGCATTTCACTGCCACTATTGCGCAGGGGGCTACATAGAATGGAGAAAGGATGGTTAAATATAGGAAATGTCAGAAGGTGGGTGACAGGCGGGTAAGAATACCGAGAATGAGGGTTGGGTAGATGAGAGTGTTCAGAGAATAATTGGAAGTTAGTGTGATAGGAGGTGTTTATTGACCCTATATTTAAACACCTGGAGATTGTAGCTGTCGGGAAAGCAGACATGTGGAATGGAGAAAAGAAGCTGTTGGAGTAGAAATTATGGTTACATCTTATCTGTTTAACTATAAAAGGGTGGGACCTAGTTGCTAATCTAGTATCTCGTGTAAATTCGTGCCTAGGCGGCACCAGTGATCTAAGTTCATCGGAGCAGAAGCCGTGAAAGTATTTACAGAAGAGTCACAGGGAAGCCACGTCACGCCGGTAAGAGAGTGACTGTAGCCGGTCTGCAAAGTTGGTATCGATCAGATTGCAGATTCTCCGTTGTATTTTGTCAAGAAGCCCAAGGAGTGTAGCAGGGGCACCTGACCAGATGTGGCAGCAGTATTCAATACATGGGCGGATGGTAGATTTGCATATGTGCAGGATAGATTCAAGTTTCATGCATCATAGTAATATTCAGGTGATTAACATGTCATATTGTAATCACCTGATTATATATGTTTGCTTTGTTATACAACATAGCACTGTGCCATTCACACCTTATTAATATCTACATATTGATGTGTATACAGGCGCTTATGCATATATATATATAATTATTTACCTCCTCATCTATTGATAGATAGATAAAGAGAGAGAAAGAGAAAAAAAGGGAGAGAGAGGAGATGGGATGCGAATGCTAAACAAACGTAAATTTTCAATCTCCCTCCCTTTAATCATTTTTAAGTATTTTTCTGTTGATAAAGCAGAATGCTTTGCTCATAAATTCTACTCTTGACACATCAGAAATATATTTGCCTGATCTTCCACCTGCAATCGAGTTTCATCGTTTCCGCTATCATCTCCTAACTAGTCCCCCCACAACCCAGACATCATGCAAACTTGATGGCATCCTTGCAATTGTCCTAAAAATTTGCTCCTGTTCTTTCTAAACTCTACAACAAATGCTTTGATACTTCTTACTTTCCAGCTTGTCGGAAATCCTCTTCCGTAGTTCCTGCTTTGAAAAACTCCGATGAACCGTCTGATCCTTCGAATTATCGACCTATTTATCTTCTACCAAACTACAGGAGGCTCTACTCAACTCGGAATTAGTTAAAACATTTCACTTCGCATGGTTTTCTTTCAGGCAAACAAAACGACGCTCCTTTTTTTTTTTTTTTTTTATTTTTAGGTTAACCTCCTATGTGTTAACGGTTATGATTTAAAATAGCCTGTTAAGTTTTAGAAAAGAACGTCGAATGATGAAACTCGAGCTGTGGATTTAGATATTTCAAAGGTGTTTGACTTGGTTTGACCTGCTGATTTTCTGAAAAGTGAAAGTGTGTTGCATCACCGGCTGAGTTTTCGATTTGATCCAATCATTCTAAAAAAAATCGTGTAAACCGTGTTGAGAGGCCAAGCTTCTAGACCCATGGTTCCCAACCCCGGGGTAAATCACCCCAGTGGGTCAATGAGCCCATATTTTGAGAGTAATGGATGTCTGGGTTGGGAACTTCAGGACAATACTGCTTCATTTTGTGGGTAATTGGAACTATGGACCAGACGTATTGGAAAGGGAATTTTTGCACAATTTTCTGCATTGGATGCCTTCCTCGATAAAGTTAATTCTGAAGACATCCTCAACCACATGAAGACAGACATCAGTGATCACCTAAATGGCCTCTTGGAAAATTTACGTAAGTACTTTCCAAACTTGAATAATTCCCACAATGAATGGGTAAGAAATCCATATCTTGTGAGTGAAGATATCATTCCTGATAAGGACTATCCAGCAAAAGAAGAATTTCTCACACTCAGAATGAACAATGCATGGAAGCTTTTGTTTGAGATTAAATCTGGTCTAGACACCTTTTGGATCTCTCGTCTGCAGGATATACCAACACTAGCCTCTAGAGTAGTACAAATTCTCATAGGATTTTCAACCACTTATCTATGTGAACAAGCTTTTTCTACTGTCCTTGGAATGAAGACCGAGAAATGTAGCAGACTCAATGTGGCAAACGACGCCCGAATATCCTTTTCAGTCACAAAGCCAAGAATAAATAAACTGGCACTGGCACAAGCAATACAAGATCAACACTCACATTAAGAATCACGTCTAGGTTACGACTACTATACCTCTGATTATTATAGATTGGTACTATTGTATTGAATAATTTCCATTAACTTTGTCTGCTTTTGATGTATGAAAGTATAATTACCACTTTTCCTTCATTACGGGTATCTGTACATTGGGTAATGGATAATAGTGAAATTGTATTTTAGGGTAATCGCAGAAAAAAAGGTTGGGAACCTCTGTTCTAGACTATTTCACGTCAATGTGGGTGTCTCCCAGAGCTTTGTCCTTGGACCAACTTTGTTGCATATCTACGTAAACGATGTAATTAGACCAGTACACAGTTGTATTATAAAGTGTTCAATACAATTATATTGTAGATCTTTTGAAAATTCTTCATTTGTAAACAAGATAAAACGCGACATAGGTTTCTACCATGTGCTGTCTTCACATGGTAGAAACTTAGATCACGTAATAACTTGTTTAAAAAGGAAGAATATATATATAAAAAGGAAAACTCAACACGTCATTTAAATTGGTTATAAATTATAATTCATTTCAATGAGGTAAATTTCATCATGTGGTCTGATGTGGTCTGGTGTTGAGTTTTCCTTTACAAATATCATATTGCACTGGATAACATCCATCTAGGTATTTATATAGATATAACACAATATTTTATATTAAGTTGATCTTGTTGGATTATCATCGCCGTTTACGGACTGGACATATATATATATATATATATATATATATATATATATATTTATATATTGTATGGTTCACTATTTACAAGGCCCATACAAGGCTGTATTTTCTATAAATACTTTCACGGCTTCTGCTCCGATGAACTTAGATCACTAGTGCCCCCTAAATACGAATCTGAACGAGATACTAGATTAGCAACTAGATCCCACTCTTTTACAGTGAAACCGATAAAATGCAACTTCTACTTCAACAGTTTCTTTCCTCGCACTTCCCGACTGTGGAATTCTCTTCCACACAATTGCTTCCCCGACGGCTACAATCTCCAGGAGTTTAAATGTCAGGTCAATAGACACCTCCTAACACACTAACCTGCTCCCATTCTATCAAACACTCTTCCCATCTGCCCAACCCTCATCCTCGGTATCCTTACCCATCTGTCACCTTCCTCCTGACATTCCCTATGTCTAACCACTCCTTCTCTTTACCTTCCCCTATGTAGCCCCATGCGCAATAGTGGCAGTGGAATGCCTTGCTTGGGGTGAGATGATTAAAAACAAAAAAGAAAAAAAAATCAAGGTAGAGAGTTACGTTTAGAGGCAATTTGTGCGGATAGGAGTGGAAAATACGGTTAACCATGGCTTTGATGAGGTTAAGAATGTAGTGATCGAGGAAGCAACCTCTTAGGAGTCGATTCTACAAAACAGTAGTTCGCAAGATTAAGCTACTCGAGTGGAACTTACTTTTAACCAATGGAATACGGGGATGGGATATGTGTGGTTTATTACTATATAAGTGGTATGGCGTGTCCTAGCCACGAAGGTTTCAATTTGGCGGCCCAAAGGCATTATGGTTTGTCCAAGCCATCTCCTTGAAATTACCGATAGAGCAGCGAGAGTCTTGCCACGTTCGGCCAGTGGGAGAGAAGTTGAATGGAGGAAAATAATTCATCACCCACAAGGGCTCGAGGATACTTCTGGGCAGCTCTCGCTCAAATATGACAGCAGTCTCCATTTGTACTGATCTGGATCTTATAAAGATGGCGGAAAGACCGTCGTGTCAAGTATTTACTGGAGCGGTACAGGGAGCTGATCATTTTACCTTCATCCTTAGCAATAGATTGTAATATATGAGTTCCACTTGAGGTCAAGTCTGAGTTTGAAGCTCAATAGTCTTTTAAATGCATGGTTCCTTCCCGAGGGGACATCCGTTTATCCTGACGGTAATGAAGGGTGGATATAAGCAGCTTTAAGTTTGAAACTTTCCCTCAAAACTAAACCAAGTATAATCACAAACATATACAGTAGGATGAATAAGTTGTTGTCTAAATAACGAAAAAATGAAAATAACACTTATATCTCATTTTAACATATACAAGGTAACCGAAAAAGTTATGTCCGTTTTTTGATTAGTCATTGAATGAAGTTGAAATATATACGAAATGCGTGTAACAATTGTTTTCAAATTTGGACAGCCGGAAGTTATAACATCAGACGTTATAAAAAATACGCGCACCGTGCCCGGCTATCAGTTATAAGCCAGACAGCTGTGAGAAGGATGGAAGTGTCTAGAGATCTCGTTCGGGGCTGTTTGCTTTACGACTTCAAAGTGGATTTATCAGCAGCTGCATGAAGTCGCCGCTTATGTCAAGCGTTTGGGAATAGTGCTGTGGATGAACGTACTGCAAGGCGTTGGTTTTGAAAATTCAAGTCGGGAGATTTGTCTCGCCATGATGAGCCTCGCAGCGGACGACCACAGGTCTTGAATGATGGAGTCCTAAAGGCAGCCATTGAAGAGAACAGTAGTCTAACGTGTGGTGAACTTGCAAGATAGTTCAACGTTTCCGATGAAACAGTTAGACTTTACCTGCACCGCCTAGTTAAAACGTACAAACTGAGCAAGTGGATTCCGCAAACGCTATTGGAAGTCCACAAGGGACAACGAGTGGCAGCCTGCGTATCGCTGCTTTCTCGCCACCGTACCGCATCCTTATTCAATCGAGTGCTTACCAGTGGTGAAAAGTGGGTTCTGTACGAAACTCCCAAGCGTCCCAGACATTGGTTGTCTCCTCAGGATGTTGTCCCCCATACCGCAAGACCGCCTATGCACCCACGTATAGATTATGCTTTGTGTCTGGTGGACAGGTCGTCAATTGGCTCATTATGAACTGCTACCGACAGGCCAAACGGTCACTGGAGACCTATACTCGCAGCAACTGAAACGTGTGCAACAGGCATTGCGCCAGCACTAGTGAATCGCAAAGGTATGTTTTTAATCCATGACAACGCCATACAGCAACTTGGGTGGGAGACTTATGCCATCCACCTTATTCACCTGACCTTGCGCCATCCGATTACCACCTCTTTCACTCCCTGGATAACAATCTTAGTGGGAAATCCTTCACCAATGAAACAGACTTGCGCAAAGTCCTCACGGACTTTTATGCGTCAAAACCCCCGAGTTCTACTGCAAGGGTATTGAACAGATGAAGACACGTTGGCAGAAGGTGCTGGATGCCAATGGTGATTACTTCGAAGACTAAATAAGTTACACATACTGTGAAGCGTTTTCTTTTTTTCCTTTAAAAACGGACAGAACGTTTTTGGTTACCTTGTATATTTACCAAAATTACACAAAAATATCTTTAAATACAAAATAGTACATTTATTCTTTGAAATTTCCATTTGTCTCCAAACAAACTTCTGGATGGTCTCTTTGTTCAAGTTGTTGAATGCTACCATAATCCTTGCCTTCAGTTTATCTTTGGCGTTACATGGTGTTTTGTGGGTTTCTTCTTCAATTGTGCATCACACATAATATTTAAAGGGGTTGCAGTCAAGAAATTTTAGTGGCCAGAAGTAAGGTGTGTTGTGGTCGCAGAAATTGTCTAACATCCATGATTGGATTTTTGTGCTCGTGAGGCATGGTGCAGAGTCCTGTCTGTTGCCAAACTTAGAGTCATCAAGCAGCCACTTTCTTGACCCAAGGCAGCACTATCTTTTCAAGTCCGTTGAAGTAGACCTCCCCGGTGAGTATGAGGCCATGTGTAAAGAAGAATGGAGGCATAACGTCACTATCACTAGTAATCACTCGAAACACCATGATACTGATTGGATATATCATCTCATTCTTTCTGAATAATCTGTACTGTCCTCAGATTGACACCCAAACACTCTGAAATCTTCGTCTTGGAACTTCCGACGCGAATACCAAGCAGTACAACATGCTATTTCAAAATTTCTGGTGTAACGAATTGTGTCATGGTGCTCTTTTTCTCAAAGGCAGGTGCTCAACTGACCTTGCTATACTGTGCAATCGACAAAATCAAAAACAAGCAATGCCCATGCGTTGAATTAAAAATATAAAATGGTGACAATTTACCCAACGCACCCTGTATACATAGAGTGAAAACTGACTTAACATTGTGTTATATTCACCCTTACAGGACACTTGAAACAAACGTCTGACTCTACGAGTATTGAACATGTAAGAAAGCTGGAAGGTGAAAGAAATACAACAGAAATGCTTACAGAGATTCATAGACGTTGAGGACGTTTGCCCCGGGAACGAAACCTGATGGTGTATTCTCCTTGAGATGCCAAGACACTTTGAGGGTTGAAGTGCTGAGAAGCAACATAAGAATTTCAATGCTTGTGACAGATGAACGGAGAAAAGGACTTTTCTTCTTCTTGTGCAGCATCGCCTTTGACTACTATAGTTTTTTGAGATCAAACTTCAACTCTCCAACCTTCATCTGTTCAGCCTGCAATCTATTCATTTAGAAAATTATTTTGTTCATTGGTGCTATTTCACTATATATATATATATATATATATATATATATATAGAGAGAGAGAGAGAGAGAGAGAGAAAGAGAGAGATAAAGAAATGAATTGATTAAAAATCATAAAAATTTGGCTAGCAAAATACATAATAGCAAAACAAGTTGATTACAACGCAGACATACAAATATATGTATGAATTGATGAAAATCCTATATTAATTACACCATACACACACACACACACACACACACACACACACACACACACACACACACATATATATATATATATATATATATATATATATATACACATTGTAATTTAAGCAATTGATTTCTTTTTTCAAACTAACAATCACTTCTCGGCACTACAGTTTTTGATTCTTTTTCAAACCATCTTTGCCTTAGTGACATTATCGCCTTGCTCTGGGTTAAATGATATTTAAAAACAATATATAATTCTTATTACTAAGAATGTTTTTTTTACTGTGCTTGAGTAAACATGTTTATTTATGCAGAGATTTTTTATTGTGCTAACATAACTGGATGATGCGATGCGTTTTTTTTTAATCTCTACGTGACGCAAGGAAAAGGAAGCCGCTACCATCACAAATAAACAATGTTAAACTTTTAGATATAATTTCCCTAATGTTTATCGAATATTTATAAAGGAACTTGCCGAAATTGTGTATAACGCTTCGAGTAATTTCGAAAGTTTTGGGACATTTTCAAGGAAATAAGTTAGAAGTCTGAGAGAGTATTTATACAATTAATAATTTGAAAGAATTTTTCAGATCTTCATCAAAGATCTTCCTGGTGTCATCAGTTCCCAAGCAGGCATTAATTCAGATGACACCACTATTTATACTTGTCTCAATAAGAAATCTGATAAGGCTAACAAAGTAAACCTGGTGCTTCACTTTAAAAGGACCCTCAATCTGTGACTGTATGGAGTATGAAATGGCTAGTAATTTTCAATGCCTCTAAAAAGCTGTTCTCTTTTAAGCAGTGTAGATAAATATTCCTGCCTGACCACCATCAGAATGGATAACGCTTGTCTCCTAGTAATCAACGCACTGCACCTCCTTGGCCTCATTCTCTCAAATGACCTCAAATGGAATGGCGCAGTGAATGGAGGCGCGGACTGTAAATGTTGTGTGCTGGGTTCGGGACTTATTAAATCCGCTGCGTTTGCGTGCACACTGATGACCTTGGGAGGGGTCTGGTCGCCCTGCTTCCTCCCAGCTGTGTGTGGAGTAGTGTATTGTATTCAGTATAACCTTGTAACCAAGGAACAACTGTGATCAAAAATTAGAAGGCAAACAATCTGAAAGCTATTAAATTTGAGGACAAACAATTTTGAAAGCAATTATAAGTTTGAGGGTAAACAACTTTGAAAGCAACCAAGCGGTTGAAGGCAAATGCCTTCGATCAAACAATTTTGAAAACAATTATAAGTTAAAAGACAAACAACTTTGAAGGCAATTAAAAGTTTGAAAGCAAACAACCTCGAAAGCAATTAAAAACTTGAAGACAAACAAATTTAAAAAAACTGATTTTCAGCATTAAATGACCCAAAGAAGGTCGATATGCTGGTTAAACAAACCAACAACCAACTATCAAATGGAATGACTGCATTGAATTCATAGCTGCATCTACTGCTAGAAAGCTTGGTTCACTGTGCCGACCAGGAAGTTTTTTTTTTTCGTCAGAATCCATTTTTCACATTTATAAATCTAGCATTCGTCTGTGCATCGAATACTGTTGCAATATCTGACCGGATGCTCCTGCTACTCATTTTGAGGTTCTCGACAAAATCTAAAGGAAGATCTGCAATGTAATTGACCCTGACTTGGTATGCCGCCTTTAGTCAATCTCTCGCCGACGTGATGTGGATTCCCTCTATGTTTTCTACAAGTATTTTTAAGGCAACTGATCTGATGAGCGTTTTTGTTTTTTGTTTTTTTACTTGGTACCTCCACTACATCGTGCTGCTAGATTGGGATTAATGTCTCACCTTTTTACCGTCGAATTAGTTAACTGTAATCACCTCTTCTACTCTAATAGTTTCTTTTCTTGCACTTCCCGTTTGTGGAACTCACTTCCATGTGCATGTTTTCCTGATAGTTACAATCTCAAAGTTTAAATGCAACGTTAATTGCCGTTTTTTTCTACTTGATTCCCATCTCTTATCTTTTGTTCGATATTCTCTGTTTCTTTTTTTACACTCTAACCGCCTGCGCACGACTAGCATTTCTGCCTTGCTTGGGGTGAAATGATTATAAAAAAAATTAAATCAACGACCCATGTTTACATTTTATCTTGATGAAATAGATTTTAGATTCATTTGACTAAAATAACCTTCCGATTTAAAAGTAACTAGCAGTATAGCCCGGCGTTGCTCGGGTGTAATGGAAGCTTTAAAAATAATCAATGATCCTGGAACTCAGACTCTTTGGACGTTGGCACGAAAGACTAAAAAGCAATACTTGCTTCCAGTTAAAGCGAAACCGTAGACTGAAAGAAAAATGAATGGATGTAAGTCAAATTTTGATTTCCTGGTATCGATATCAAATAAGTTTTTTTCGTTGTAAACTGAATTTTGAAGGCTAAATAAGTCCTCTGAGTAAATGGTATCATGGCTGAGACTAAGAACTACAATTATACCTACTTAGAGAGCCAAACCCGAAGCAAAAACTAAAATAAAAGTTCTGAAAAAAATACAGGCATACAGACAGATAAACCGACACACACACAAACATCTTGTCTTTTACATATATATATATATATATATATATATATATATATATATATATATATTATCGATTTTCTGCACTGCAACCTTGAAACTTCTGAATATCGTTTCTTATGTCTTTGTCTATGAGTGTATCAAATTTAATTAAAATCGGACCACTCCTTCTATAACCCGATTTTTTCGATTATCGATTATCGATATTTATCGGGGGTACCTCGACACAAAACCTAGCTAAGAACATACGCAGATGCTTATAGTACAACTGTGTAAATTTTCAAGAAAATTGGTTCAGCCGTTTCGGAGTCCCAGCTGTGTGTGGGGTAGTGTATTGTATTCAGTATAACCTTGTAACCAAGGAACAACACTGATCAGCAATTAAAAATTAGAAGACACACAGAGATAGAGAGAGAGAGAGAGACAGACAGACAGACAGACAAAGTTCCATTTATAAATAAGTTTAGATTTTAAAAGTGCTTGCGTAGATTAAAAACAAAGTTTACAATTTGCGGTTTTGATGTGAACAACCTAGAAAATGTAGAATTTTTTTTTTCAGCTGGTTTAGGAGAGTCCTACAATATTGCCCACCATAATCTAACGTTAATTAGGTGGTGTGGTTTTTTGATAAATGTCTATGTATTGAGCTTCGCACGAAAATGTGACAGGATAATATCTCTGAAAGAAATGTTGTTTTACGAATATGTAGATATATATATATATATTTTTTTCCGTTGATTCCTGGTGTATACTCATTTTTTTCTGGGTCCCAACCAGAGACCTAAGGTTAGAAATGGCATCACGGCATTTTCCAGTGAGTAGTTTTTGTGAAAAAAATCTATGATCACGCTACATTTACATAGATAACTCCATTCGTAAGATGTAAGCTGTTCTTGTGAGTACATTTTTTTTTATCTTATTAAGACTTGGTTTACCGCGCTTGTCTTCAGTGATTCTAACGAAAACTTTTCCAGTCATTTCTAGGGTTCTGTCTACAACTAAAATTGTTGATAATTTCATGTGCCACATTTGTGAGATTTCCTTGTATCTTGACAGTTTTTATAGATTTTTAAAGATATATTACAGTCTGCAGAGACTGCCATATCAGTAAAAAGATTTTGGGGGTTTCTGATCACGACGACTTGACGATTATTCTGTCTTTGTGTATTTTAACATTTCATTATTACATTATTTACATTGTTCGGACTGACCTTCTTCAAATACTTGAATTTTAAACCGAACCATTTATTTGGATCAGAACCGTTCTCGTTCCATGTTCCAAGCCACTTCTGATGTCATCTCCCTTTAACTCAATTCTCTTAGTTATTCATCACTACTGTAACCAGGTATAAAACTCACAATTCTTTGGGTTACTGGAGCTAAGCAACGCTTTTGTCCACGTGTCCTTCCCATTATTATCAATACTATTTATTATTAGTGACAGAAACACAACCGCCCAAAGTACAAGAGAACAATATTCTTCTATGCACCATCAAGGTGTGGACGATCATGTCTCTTTATAAGTTTCTAT
Source organism: Ascarosepion bandense (assembly GCA_037127315.1). Classification (NCBI taxonomy): domain Eukaryota; kingdom Metazoa; phylum Mollusca; class Cephalopoda; order Sepiida; family Sepiidae; genus Ascarosepion; species Ascarosepion bandense. Next base: position 152,002 of record JBBBDQ010001241.1, on the reverse strand, counting down.
TCATTGCACCTCAGTGAGTTTTCACTGTCTTTCTTGTTGTGTCACCTGTTTACACAAGCTGGTCAGATAAAATACACTCTTTGCTCCATTTGCATTCAATATGTTCACTTGAGTGCAAAACTTTCAAAGCCTTCAAAATCTCCTTCACTATCGACTTGCCTCGGTGTGAAATTATTAAACAAACATATCTAAGACATTTCAGTTGTCTCTTTTTGGTTTCTATTTTTCTCAAAACTTTCTCTTTATTAACATGCCTTTTCTATGATATCCTCAGCATCTTTCTGTAGAACCCTGTCTCTTTATCTAATAAAAAAATGGCTAACATTCACTGCCATATAGAATTGATAAACATAACACACGTTTCATCACTTTCCTTTGTTTCGATGGAAATTTTCCTTTTTTTAATACTTGCTTAGCTTCGGAAAAGCTCATTTACTCTTCCAATACGCCTTTTGATTTCGGTGTCACATTTTTGATCCTCTGTTAAAACATTTCACAGATCTTTAAATTCCTACACTTGTTTTATTTAACATTTCCAGTTCGTTGCTAGCATCTTGGTAAGTTTTTCTTGTCGGCAACTATAAATCAGTTTTCTTACAATTGATGGTTAGTCCTTTCTTCTCTCTTTTCTTGACTACCTTGTGTAGGAGTTCCTGTATTTTTCTTTTGCATCTTATATTGTTAAAATTTTGTCCATCGATAAAGTCACTTTTAGTAAAGCAATGCTGTTATTAACAACAAGAAACAGTATTTACATTATTCGGACTATTGTCCTCATCTTCGTTGCCGTTTGTACGACGTTTCGGCCGTTGTACGCTCCGGCCTTTTTCAGGTGCTAGGAATTTCGAACCGAACCCTTTATTACGATTACTGGGGTATATCAACTCCATTCCTTGCAGGAGCCTCGATTGGTAATCATGAGTTATCTCCCTCTAACCTTGCAAGTTATTTGTTCACCACTGCTGTAGCCTGCTATTGAACTCACAACTCTAAGAGTCAAGTCAGAAACAAAAAGGATACATGGCCCACTGATCGTAATAATGGTTTCGGTTCGAAATTCCTAGCCAAAACGTCGTACAAATGGCAACAAAGATGAGGACAATAGTCCGAATAATGTAAATACTGTAAATAATACTTAATCTCAGAAATGTAGACTACCAACAAGGAAGTTCAATTTTTTTCTGGTATATGATATAATCTTCACCTATTTTTCGTATCTGAAAGATTTACGCATCTGTGAATTACATTTTTTATTGCTGTTTCATTTTTATGTAACTGAATTTTATCGGGTTACGGTAAAATAAGATAATATTTTTTTCCGTTTAGGCTAATAAGACCCAAACGGAAATAAAAACATGATTATCTTATTTAAAGTAACCCTATAAAATTCAGTTACAGCTCAGTTGTCTGTTGTTTTGTTTAGTTGTCCAGAGAAATAATTTTATTTCTTATCGACAATGTCTCTAGAATAGACATTAACGCTGCTTGTTTAATACTTGATAATTCTTTGTTGATTTTTGTTGTAGAGGAAAAGATTCATTTACGACGGTTACTGAACATTTTTATAACTGCTATCTTACATCGGTAATCATGATAATTATTATTGATGATAAAATGGATTGTTTATTTTATTGAGTTTATATACCAAAACTCGGTACGGTTTGTTATATGATCAAGGTTTTTTGCGGAAAGGAATGTCATCGATGTACCGGACATATACAGAGAGTTTCTTGTGTTGACAAAGATGGGTGATACGTTTTTGAAAATCCATACATGGGTAGTAATGAATCGGAAACCGCTACCGCCACAAAACAACAATTATATTAAACGGAAATAATTCATTAAAAAAATTAATAATTTTCTCTGAATATATACTTTCTCTGATAACTACTTTGGAATCGCAGTTTTCAAATTTGATCCTCGTCGGCTGCACAAGTAATATAGTTAGAGGTTGACAATCACTTATCCGAAAAACTGGGACATTTCCAGATTAATAAAGATAAAAACTTGAGCAGTTTTTCTCGGAGGGAATGTGGATGGATTGCTACGATGTAAATGGCTTGGTGGGTCCTCGCTGTGACAGAACCAAGAAATGTTCGCTCGAGCATTTTCCGTGAAATTAGCGATAGAGCAGCAAGAGTCTTGCCACATCCCACCCGTGGAAGAGAGTCGGAGACGCTGTTGAACTCTATGGAGGCTAGAAAGTTCGGTCTGTACTGCTCCCGCCAAAAAATGACAACAATAGTTGCCGGATTACTGATTTAATGGGATAAGTAATTGTCTGATTTGTGATGTTCAACCTGTATTTTTATCATATCATTGCTATGCTTTGATGGTAGATGAATTAAAAGAGAATTAGTAAATGGGAAAAATTATCTCCAGAATTTATTTTACTATAACAGACAGGAGTAAAATTGCTTATATAATTATTGTTAGATTTCACAGATCTAAAGTGTGTGCGTGCGTGCGTGCGTGCGTGCGTGCGTGCGTGCGTGCGTGGCGGTAGTAGAACTGAATAGAATGTATCTACATTCTTGAGAAAGGAAAGCTTAAACTTAAGAAGAAATAAATAAAACATAATTGTATAAAAAAAAAAAAACTTGTTCTCAGCACCACCACCACGGGCGGTCAGTCTTGTGCCGACAAAATCCACTCTAAATATCTGCTTCCGATCTCGGCAGTTGAATATCGAGATCTTGGCAGGTATTTCAACGCATGACGTCACCGCCTCTTTTTATTTTTTTTATTTTTTTCGTTTTATTTTTTTTATATATCCTTTTGCTTGTGCGTTAGCGTTGACGATGCGTTCCGCCGCCCGGCCGCTGTCAGAAGGTGCGTCAGGGCTATTTGGCGCCAATCGGGTGAACGGACAAGGACTGACAAGTGAAATCAGATACTATTTCCCGCCACGTGTTGGATTATCGGCCGCTTGGGGGCACTGTTGCTAATTCACAAAAACCTGCGAAGAACAGTCAAGTGCAGAAGGGTTGAAAAAAAAGACGAATATATGTGACTAATTTTCAGAATACACAATTTGTAAATACACATGCATACGTACATGCATATATATATATATATATATATATATATATATATATATATATATATATGATGGATAAAACATTCACATTGGAGTATGCATAATTATGTGTACGGGTGTATTTCTAGAAAATGAATGAAATCGCGGCCGATATAAAAAGGTGTTTAAAGTTTTAACAGTGAGTAGAAAATGTGGTGCCAGAATCCGAAGATACGTTAAAATAGAGAAAGAACTTCAGCAAAGTATTAAGAAACAGGAAAATTTCGTTCGAGGCAAAGTGTGCTGCAGTATGAATCCTCATTTCTCTTCTTTATGTGCCGTGTCCCTTCAGGACGTAGGCGATTAAGAGCTCTCCACTATTACTTGTCCTTTGTAGCTCTTGATATTTTTTAATGGGTTTATTTTTTCTCCTAAAACTTGTGCCGCCATCAGGCTCTCTAAGTATGTTACGCGTTGTTTTCCTCTGTCCCTCTTGCCTTCAATCTGCCCTGTGAGTATCAGATTTTCCAAGCCTTCTTTTCTCATTATATGCCCTAGAAATTTCAACTGTCTCTTTTTTATTTTATGTAAATTATGCGTCGTTTTCCTCTGGCTTTCTTGACTTCAATCTGTCCTGTGAGTATTAAATTTTCAGAGCCCTCTTTCCTCATTATGAGCCCTAGAAATTTCAACTGTCTCTTTCTTATTTTAAGTAGGCTATGCGTTGTTTTCCTCTGTCCCTCTTGCCTTCAATCGATCCTGTAAGTATTAGATTTTTCTCGTTATGTGGCGTAGAAATTTAAACTGACTCTTCCTAGTGTTAAGTATAAGTATCCTTTTTGTCTCCATCTTCTCTCAAATTTCGTCGCTATTGACATAATCAGTCAATAGTATCATTAGTATCCTTTTGTAGAACCACGTTTCTGATGTTTCAAGTCTCTTCTCCAGCTCTAATGTCCAATATTTACGGTCATGCAGGAGGAGAGATATCCTGTAACAGTTCACTAATCTTTTCTTTGTTTCTAGCAAACATTTTCTATCTCTTAATATTCTGCTTAGCTTTTAAAATGCATCTTTGTCCAGCCCAATGCGCCTTCAGATTTGAGCGTTTCACGTGACTTCCTTTGTTAGAACCTTCCGAGATATTTAAATTGTTTTTGAATTTGTTAACTGTAATCTGTAATTTGGGTTCATCCTTCTTGCTAACAACCATGCATCCTTTCTTCCTGCTTTCTTTCGCTACTTTATGTTGGAGATTTTGGAGTTTTCTTTCCGTGTCTGCTATATCTTATGTTGTTGAGATTGTGGCCGCTAATAATGAATACTGCCGTAAGCGGCCAGATCTCGGGAACATGGTGATTGTCGGGCGCCTGGGGATGCCACTGATTCTATCTCTGTGGTGTGGTTGGACGATCAGACTCTACAAACTTTCCTTTAAGCAAAACGTCTTTCATTTGATCACCACAGATAATCTTTTCTGCTTACCTTCAGCATCGCTAACGCTAAACTCCAGGAGAGTTTATGCCTTTTTAGGCTCACGTTTTCCAGTGATATGAAGTCGAGCGACTATTCAATCAGCTATTAAATGCCATACATGATACACGCTTGAGCGATCATTTCTCGAAAGCGACATGACTGACTGAGCAGATGATTTTCCTCAGTAGTTTGTCATTACTTTCTGCGGTAGACAGGTTGCCATCCAAGGCTAAAGAACCCAATATGTCCTGCTATTTGACCCATAGCTGGAGGAAAGAGACGGATTAATACTTTTCCCTAGGATATTTGTGCGAAAGTGAATCAACGAATTGAACTGGAATTCGAACTCTGCTCTCCGATTTCCCGTTCTGAGCCGATATCCGCTGCACCACAACGTATATCACTTCAATTACTACGTTTGCCGCAAAGAAGGTTGGTTCACTGTGTCTTGCTATTTTTTCTTTTATTTTGATCAGAATCTATCTGGCACATTTATATATTAACCATTTGTCCGGGCATTGGATATGTTGCCATATCTGGTTTGGTGCTTGTGCTATGGACCTCAAGTGAAATGACTATATCGAATCCATTGCTAAATTCGCTGCTATGAAAGTCGGTTCTCTGTGCAGGGCTCGGACGTTTTTGTCCGTCTGAATCTATCCTGCACATATATAAATCTACCATCCGCCCCTGTATTGAATACTGCTGCCACATCTGTTCAGGTGCCCCTGCTATTCTCGGGGTTCTTGACAAAATACAACGATAGTCTGTAATTTGATCGATACCGACTTGGCAGACCAGCTGCAGTCACTCTCTGACCGGTGTGAGGTGGCTTCCCTGTGCCTCTTCTATATATACTTTCACGGCTTCTGCTCCGATGAACTTAGATCACTGGTGACCCCTAGGTACGAATTTACACGAGATACTAGATTAGTAACTAGGTCCCACCCTTTTACAGTGTAACCGATAAAATATAACCGCAACTTCTACTCTAACGGCTTCTTGCCACGCACTTTCCACCTGTGGAAGTCCCTTCCATATACTTGCTTCCCCGACAGCTACAATCTCCAGGAAATTAAATGTAAGGTCAATAGACATCTCCTAACACACTAACTTGCATACATTCTCTCAAACACTCTTCCCATCTGCCCAACCCTCAGCCTCGGTATTCTTACCCGTGTATCACCCTCCTTTTGACATTTCTTATATCTAACCACTTTTTCTCTTCACCTTCCCCGATGTAACCCCCTGCGCAATAGTGGCAGTGGAATGCCTTGCTTGGGGTGAAAAGATTAAAAAAAAAGATCTCCAGATTCTTCACAAACTCCAAATAAACATCTGTAATATAATCGATCCTGATTTGGCATTTCGACTTCAGGCCACAGAGCGAAGGCCACATCACCAACGTGCCGTGGCCTTCACTCTATCTTTTGTACACATATATTTTCATGGCAACTGTTCTGATGTTAATTTTTTTTTTTTTTGGTACCTCGACAACATGAATTTCAGCGTCTTAGATTGATTACTAGGTTCTGCCGTTTTACCGTTGAACTAGCTAGATGCAACTGGCACATCTAATCTAACAGTTTATCTTCTCGCATTTCTTAACTATGGGACTCCCTTCCGTTTTCTTTGTTTCTTTCTCTCTCTCTCTCTCTCTCTCTCTCTCTCTCTCTCTCTCTCTCTCTCTCTCCCTCATAACTACGATCAACAAAAAATTAAATGCAACGTCAATCAGCATGTTCTAACTTCTTTATTTTTTACATTTTTCTCAATCCTTCCAATTATTAGTTTTCTCTTTATCTTTCAATTTCACTCTCTTTAAATCCCTCTGCTTCCTGGTGGCATCGCCAATTTGCTTTGGGTGGAATGATTAATAAACAAAACAACAGAAGTAAGCGAGAACCTTATAAGAACCTTATCACCTGGTGCGTGAGCGCGACACAGATCGGGGTCAATCGGTGCCAAGCGGTTTCATTTTAGCACCGTTGCCATAACAACAGTCCCGTTGCCATAACAATAGTCCTGATACTTAAAAAGACCTCGAATTCTTATAGCCAGTGTTATCTGTTATACATGCGCTTCCGAGAATTTATCTAGCTAAAGTTACATATCTTTATTGATACGAACGCAATCTTCACTGTGATGCGAGAGATGAAAGGTTAATCCACTGGATAGAATAGTGGTTCTATAGTCAACGTACAAATTTTGATGTTTGTGCATCTTAAGAAATAAAATTATCCACTGAAGAAGATAGATTATATTTGTATGGTCTAATGTGTGTATCAGTTGTTGCGAATGTAATGAACTTTTAGAGATCATGGAATTTATTTGTAAAAAAAGTGAAATCATTTAAAAAATCCAATATAAGCCAAATATAAGCCAAATCGGCAGAAGTCTTAGTGAGCAATTTACGAGATTTGTCTCCGCCCTTTGTATTTCAAAAAAGACACTGAGTTGACTCATCCTAATTCCTTTCATATTTCATTTGTGAGGAGGAAGTTTCACTCAGCATCATTCTTAGAAACGTTGCATTGTAGAACAAACTCCACAACAATCTTAACTTTTTCGAGTCAATGGTCAGTCGTTATCTCAGCTCAGTTAAGTGCCATACGTGATACACGCTTGGGCGATTATTTCTTGAAAGAGACATGACTAACTCGGTAAAAAACTTTCTGCATTAGATTGCCTTTACTTTCTGCGGTAAACTGGATGCCGACTAAAGCGATAGAACCCAGTCTGTTCTACTATTTCACCCTTAGCTGGAGGAAGATTAATACCTTTCCCAGGGGTATTTGCGTTTAAGTGAATGCAACGAACACGACTGGAATTCGAACTCTGCTCTCCATTTTTTCTCGTTCCAAGCCGATATCCACTGCACCACATCCTAATCGTTATCTACCTGACATATGCTCATAATAGTCACTTTTATTTTCTCTCTGTACATCTATCTGACAATCTTATTTTGTGACCATACCTTGACTGGCTCCTAGGCCTTGTATTAAGCAAAAAATACTAAAAACATAGATGTCGACCACAGAAGATCTTTATTTTCAAAAACATTATGAAAGTCTTGGATGTGGTCAGAATTTGCTTTTCTTGAAAATGATATTTCAAATTCACGCTCAGTTCACATGAAATCACGAGGAAATGATACTGTGAAATTGGGATATTTGAGCAAATCCTCTTGACTGAATCAGATAAGAGCTTTAAGATTTCCATTTTAAACAATTAAAAGTGAAAAGTAATTCAATCAACATTACCGAAAATCATCGAACATTCCAACAATAATAAAAAGAATTTCGTCATTGCTAAAAAGAGGATTATGCGTTTGAAAATATCATTTCTTACAGTCCAAGAGCTTTTACTTCAGACCCGAAAATTGGGAGAAATTCTTTCCAAACCATCTAATATCAACACAGACAACATAATATAATTCGAATATATATATATATATATATATATATATATATATATATATATATATATATATATATATAGGTTATAGTTTAGAAAATGTACAAATTATAATTTACTACAAAAGTGTACATTTAGTTTCGACATCGAAAAAACAATGTCTCATGAGGCAGTTAATAACGATGGTACCATCATTATTAACAAAATGTATACTTTTGTAGTAAATTATAATTTTTACATATTCTAAATTATAACTTAATGTTTTGAACGTTTTTAATACTTTCTTCGTTCTTTATTCACTTGAATATATATATATATATATATATATATATATATATATATATTATCGTACATTTTAGGCACGATTCTGAGTTATATGCGTTATGCAATTATCAGGTGCATATTATGAACTGAACGTTTCTCGATTTGAAATAGTTATTAGCGATTCGTGCTTTAAGTTCATTATATATAGTAAATCGGATGTATGAATATTTTTATTTCTTAAATATATGATTTAGTTAGGTTAATACCGAAACCTAAAAATGAAATACGATTCCAAAATCGTAGTAGAAGACAAAAAACAACAACAAAAAAAAGAAATTTATAATTCAGTGTTCGTTATTTTTTAAACCCACGGTATAAGAGACGCAAGTAGTTTGTTCACATTTACATTTTAAAAAATAAATAATTATTAAAAATTAGCTTAAAAGAATAGGGATAATGAATACGCACAGATTTACGCACACATACATATGGATGTGTTCACAGACACATACAAACTTATGAACTGACTGTTTTTCAATTTGAAATATTTTTTTTTCCAATTGGAGTAGATAGACTAAACTATCGCCCGGTTCACACTCCACCCACATCTATTGAACAGGTGAAGAGGCTCATCCCTTGTTTCCTGTTTAGGATGCGGTTTCCGGTTTTCCCTTTTCATGTCTTTTCACTCTATTATTATTTTTTTTTCCAATTGGAGTAGATAGACTAAACTATCGCCCGGTTCACACTCCACCCACATCTATTGAACAGGTGAAGAGGCTCATCCCTTGTTTCCTGTTTAGGATGCGGTTTCCGGTTTTCCCTTTTCAAGTCTTTTCACTCTTTTATTTTTTTTTCCAATTGGAGTAGATAGACTAAACTATCGCCCGGTTCACACTCCACCCACATCTATTGAACAGGTGAAGAGGCTCATCCCTTGTTTCCTGTTTAGGATGCGGTTTCCGGCTTTCTCTTTTCCATTCTTTTTACCCTTACGTAGCCCCCTGCGCATCAGTGGCGTTATCGCCTTACTTGGGGTGATATGATTAAAAAAAAAAAAATGTATTGCCACAGTATTTATAAATAAAACGGGCATGCTAAAATAAACTTTAGTTAAGTTGAAACTGTAACTAATACAGGCTATAGGGACAAAATCGTGGGGACGAAAAAAAAGTTAAGAACGAATGAAAAAGACAGTATATTACTTTGAAGTAGACGTCAAAATATAATATATATACATTAAGAATTATAACATATACACTAAAATATATAATGCATATATAAAATATATATAAAATATTTATAAAAATATATAATATTAAAAAACATGTGTGTGGGGGGGGGGAATTAAGGGAACAATATTTAATTCTCAACAATATACAGGGTGTCCTTAAATTCTGGTCCTTCTTTTTTACCACCAAAGGTTAAACATGATTTCGTCGAAAGAAAAAAAGAATTGACTTCTTTTTCTGGAGTATACTAAAGGAGAAAGTGTACTCAATGAAAAACACAGATACAGAACACATGATTCAATGCATAAAGAGTGAATGTCCTAAAATTAACAGCCATGTGAAGTTATTGCATTGAGTTTATGTGCATATACACTACCGGCGATAATTATTTAGCCACCCCAGTTTTTTTTTAAAGAAATGATGTATTTAGTATTTATTGCCAAGTGGATAATTCTAAATGAAAATAGAATGGTTCTTTTGTTATTATTACTTTGCAAAATTTTACAAGGCAAGGAAGCAAAGATGAACTCCTCCGAATCACCCTAAATTTTTTAACTCTTTCATTGATGAAACTTCAATATAGGTCATTATTAAATATTTATAAATTCATTTGATGCCCATGTTATTGTGCAGTAATAACAAAAGAACCATTCTGTTTTCATTTACAATTATTTACGTGGCAATAAATACTAAAAATAGTATGGAATATATCATTTTTTAAAACACTGGGGTGACCTAATAATTATGGCCGGTAGTGTATCTTTGCGCCACAAATAGTGGAAATTATATTAAAGATGTTATTTGTTAATATTGCAATTCAATAAAATGTTGTTGAATGTTTCATTTATTGAAAATATGCATTTTGGCCTATGTACCCAAACTTTAAGGACACCATTAGGTTTCGGCCCAAAAGTATCCTAACACTACCGTCATTCATTGTTTCATGAGTAATTTCGCTTTCTCTTACTGTGCTTGATATTGTTCGTAAACACATTAATCTGATATAATCTCATTCTGTATTTAAACTAATTATATTTTAAATTGAAATAAAAGAAATGGGGCACCTTCAAACTACAGTTTTACTTATAATTAGAGCTCTGGGTATCGTTAATTAAGGTACAGACCAAAAGGTACAGACCAAAAGGTACAGACCAAAAGGTACGTAATAAGATCCTGCCAGTCCCTATGTAAAACTGACAAAATCAACTGCTCTGTTATTGAGAATATTACAAATGAGATAAAATCAAAACACGTTATTTTCAGATAGGGTGGTTTTGTAAATTCCCACCATTGGAGAATATTTTATGAAGTTTTAATATTCTTATATCTCAAATTTTTTGTCTTATTTAGAGTAGAGTTTTTGGGGTTTTGGGTTTGTTTGTTTTTTTACAATTCTATTATACAATGATGTTTGTTTTACAATTTCATCTGGTTTATAAAGTTTCAATAAGTTTCTCCAATTTTGTTATTTACTTCCTTTTAGCAGACAACATTAGCGCCATCTTTCGAATGTAACAGAATATCCAGTTGAATTCGTTGCATTCACTTACGCGCAAATACTCTTGAGAATGGTATTAATACATCTTTTTTCTCTAGTTATGGGTTAAATAGCAGAGCAGATTGAATTCTATAGCCTTGGTTGGCAGCTAGTCTATCGCAGAAATAAATGGCAAATGTTCTATCACTATTCTAAGATGCTGGAAAAATGGTTAGTTCCCTGTACCGCAATCATGCTATCATCTACCTTTACAAGAGTCAGATCCGGCCTAAAATGGAGTACCGTTGTCATATTTGGACAGGGACTGCCCCCTCCTTAATTTTCCAGTCTCGATAAAGTTCACGCACATTGTAATAAACCAGGGACATTCTCCCCATAATCTATTGGTAAGAAGTAAGTTCTAGATAAACATATTCTTCCCGCGAACCACTTCTCTGTAGAACAGACTCCAAAGATGATATTTCCCTAAAATTTTAACCTGTTCAAATATATGGATAACCATTATCTTCTATTATCTGCATAAATTACCTGTTATTGTAACCCTACACCTCGAGTAGCCTTCGGATCTTTTCCAATGTGAAAAATCACTTAAAAAAAAACATCTTTAAAAATCCATGGCGATATCATCACTCATTTTTTATTGTTTCCTTCTAATACATTGTCTCTTTTCGAAATCAGTTGTAAATGAGTCCTGCAGAGTAAGTGATTAATGATCTGTCACATACTTCATAGCCATACACTGTATTATTTATTTAATTTGATGGTGGGTATTAATGCAGAACAATAGATGCGAAAGGGAATCTCCTTGAAATATTCCTCTATTCATCTCTAAGTTGTCAAATGTAATTTCATCATCAAGATGGTCCAGGATTTCCACTTTTTCATATAGGATTCTTAACATGTAAATAAGTGCTTTTTTATACTCTATCCGTGCAAGTGCTGAGACTTCTATTTTTGACGACATTTTGACAGTAATTTTTCTTGAAGTCATAAGAAACTTTCTTACATCATTTTCAAGGAGAATACTATTCAGGTGAAGGAACTAATATGTTCTTTTTGCTAAAATCGTTGTTTGTACTTTGTAGATGTGAATAAGTAAATAATTGGTCAGTAACTGTTACAGTTTTCATATTAAATCTAATGCCTTGGGCCAGTCATATTTGTTTTAGATTGTTGATGACATTAGAGATCGGTTATACTAATGGTTTGTGTAAGGAGGTAAATGTCCTTAGTCAGAAGTTAGTTATTTTGTCCATTCTTGTGGACTTTCATTTTTTTTTTTTTTTTTGGTGGGGTTTATTGAGAGAGAGAGAGAGAGAGAGAGAGAGAGAGAGAGAGAGAGAGAGAAGGTTTATTATACTTTCATTATGTTTTGTTGCTCCATTCCTGTTCCTCTATCTCACTGTTTTTTTTTTAATTCATTCTTATTCCTTTTTAAAATTCTATTCATTTCTCTATATTTTGTTCGAGAATTTTCTTATTTTTTTCGGACCTTGTATTTCGATAGACTTCATTATTTCCTTCATTTTTCCATTGTAATGTTTTTGTGTTATATTTGAAAATGTTTTGTTTGTAAAACTTTTTCTCCTTTTCTGGTATCGCCATTGTGCATTTAGCTGAATACATTGATTTAGTATCTATTTTTAATTTGTATGTAATTTTCTCTTTTTATGTTATATTAACAGTTTTTTTTTATCGTTTCACCCCAAGCAAGGCATTCCACTGCCACTATTGCGCTTGGGGCTACATAGGGGAAGGTAAATAGAAATAGTGGTTAGATATAGGAAATGTCAGAAGTGGGGTTGTAGATAGTTGGGAGGATGGGAAGAGTGAAAGAATGGAAGCGAGTTAGTGTGCTAGGAGGTGTCTATTGACCTTACATTTAAACTCCTGGAGATTGTAGCCGTCGGGGAAGCAGTCATGTGGAAGGGAATTCCACAGTCGGGAAGTGCGAGAAAAGAAACTGTTGGAGTAGAAGTTGCGGTTGCATTTTATCGGTTTCACTGTAAAAGGGTGGGATCTAGTTGCTAATCTAGTATTTCGTGCAAATTCGAACCTAGGGGTCACTGTTAATTTTATAATAATTATTATAATTATTATTGTTGTGGTGTCCTCCCTCTAAAACGTCTATGTTGGATACTTCCACCTACTATAAGATTAGTAGGAGAGAAGGCCCTGCTGGAACAGTCGGATTGATTGAGATGGGCACTATATCAATGAGACAGTGCGTCGATGTGTTACCTGGCTAGTGAGCAAGTCTTTGAATGCGGCGTATGCTCTTGTTTTCGCAGATCAGGTGGGAAGACTTTGCGTGCTATAAAGGATAAGTCTCTTCGTCTCATTGGGGTTTATGCGCCCAATGACCATGCAGAACGGTTGGCTTTGATTCGGCGCATCGAGCCGCTTCTGACATCTCGTCGGGTAGTTGTAGCGGGCGATTGGTATGCTGTCCTTGACCCCGATATAGATCGCATAGGAGAATGATCGGGTACTAACAACCCGGATGTGAAGCCATTTAGAAACTTTATAGACAAATTCGATCTTGTCGATTAGTACCGAAATGAGTACTCTCGGAATATAGTGTAGACTTGGACTAATAGGGGCAGCTCGGCTTCGGTGGTGCATGCTAGCTACATAGACCGAGTTTTAGCTAAGAGTGTCGATGTAGGGTTCTTAGGTGGTCCAAGTTTTCATTCTATCTAAGTTCACACGCCCGGGTTCGTTTTATATTTCGATAAGCCCAAGATTAAGTTGTCTGACTACTGGAAATTGAACTGTTCATTGTTTGATGAGCAAGATCTCCAGGACCAGTTGAAACTAATGATACAGCGAGAATTAACGGGGATTGTGGTTTGGAATAAGTGGTGGCATTCTTTAAAATCTAAGATTATGTCGTTTGCTGAATGTAGCCGTCGGCTCAATCTATCTAGGTTAGCAGCACAAACGGCATTAGAAGCGAATGTTGATTTGGAAATCAAATCCCGTGTTAGTGGGGACGTAGCCATAGTTAGGGCGGATCAGACCTCCTTGCTTATCAAGATAAAATCAAGCTCTCGTAGTTAAGGCTAGATTAAAGAGAATGTCTTTTGGGGTAACGAATATTGCCGTTAAATTGCGTGCAGAGGATCTGAGAAAAGCTGATAAAAAGTATATTGCGTGCATCACATGGCCGGATAAGCGAACCGTGACTACGAACGTGAGCATAGTCGAGGCTTTACGTGACTACTTTCAGGAACGGTTCACCAGGGAGGCGGCTGAAGCGGCTGGGTGCGAGAGTTTCGTGATAGAATCTGAGATCTGGGATGTGCTGAAGCTGGTTGGCCGAACCAAGACTCCGGGATTAAATGGTCTTTCTTGCGAACTGTACTTGAGGCAGTTGCCCGTTCTTGTGTCCTTGCTGGCACTGATTTTCAACAATTGGATGAAGCAACGCTTCACTTTTTTTTTTAATTGTATCACACCGAGCAAGGCGGTAACGCCACTGATGTACAGGGGGCTACATAAGAGTAAAAAGATTAGGGGACTACATAAGAGTAAAAAGATTAGATAAGAGAGAGTGAAGAGAGTGAAGAGAAAGACGAACCAGTTAGAAAGGAGCAAGAGAAGAATGGGAATACAGGTGTGATGACAGTTGCAAAAGTGGAGAGAAAGGAAAGGATATACAGGGTTGTGTAGAACGAACTAGAGTCATGTGATGAGTACTGACATTGCATTTAAATTCCTGGAGGTTTTAGCCGTCAGGAAAGTAAAAATATGAAAGCGAGTTCCACAGGCGGAAAGTGCGAGAAAAAAAGCTGCAGGAGTAGAATTGTCGTCTACATTTGGTTGATCTAACTGCGAATGGGTGAGACCCAGTTGCCAGTCTGGTTGCTCGAGTAAACACCCGTTGCAGAGGCACCGGTGACTTAAGTTCGTTGGAGCAAAATCCATGAAAGTATTTATAGAACAGACAGGTCGAAGCCACATTCCGTCGGTGGGGAAGTGGCTGGAGTCGAACCGCCAAGTCTGTACCTATCACATTACTGATTCTCCTTTGAAGCCTGTTAAGAACACTGTGATGAACATCAGGGGCGCCTAACCATATATGACAGTAGCACTCCATGCACGAACGAATGGTTGATTTGTATATATATGGGATAGATTCTGACGGGAAAAACATCCTGCCCCGACACAGTGACCCAACCTTCTAGCAGTGGATTTAGCTTTTGACTCAATGTAGTGGTTCCACTTCGAATTGGAATACAGGGTAAGGCCGAGGAGGCGCAGTGTATTGCTCTCGGGGAA
The DNA here is from genome assembly GCA_037127315.1 of Ascarosepion bandense. Taxonomy (NCBI): domain Eukaryota; kingdom Metazoa; phylum Mollusca; class Cephalopoda; order Sepiida; family Sepiidae; genus Ascarosepion; species Ascarosepion bandense. Next base: position 136,812 of record JBBBDQ010001241.1, on the reverse strand, counting down.
ACTCGGTTGGCCCACGCTTATGGGAGGCGAAGGGGTTACCTATGATGATTGACAGACAGCAGCTTGGTCTTAGTGGCATTGAAATTTACAAGCCACTTCTTACTCCAATCTACCACAGAATGTAGATCCCTCTCAAGATCACTAGGGGTGTGATCAAGTTGCTGCACAAAAGTAAGGACGGTGGGGATGGGGTAGATAACTTCAGGCCTTTGATGATGTTAATACAGTGTTGATGATTTTAGCCAAGGTCCGAGCCAACCGTTTGCAGGCTGTTCTCCCTAGTCTGATTGGCCTCGAGCAGACTTGTGCTGTGAAGGGTAGGACTATTCAGGGCAACCTTCATTTAGTACGCTTGATCATCGAGAAAGTCGACACTGAAGCTGCGCTGATCAAATTAGATCAGTCCAAGGCATTCGATAGTATTGTGCATTGTTTTTCCGAGTCTGTCCTTTCGGCAGCTGGTTTTGAGCCGTACTTTCACACTTGGATCTTTCATTTGGATGTGCTACTTTGCCTCTCCATCGCTGACTCCTAATTATTTATAAGTTTCTTCATGTTTCAGTTCTCTAATCTTTATGACAAAAGCTAGATCTATGTTTTTCTGTAATTCTCCCTCATTACGTGTCCCAGGAACCTTATTTGTCTCTTCCTGATATTCATTAACAGTTTTTTTCTCGTTTGCATCCTTTCCAACACCTCATCGTTCCACACGTGCTCTGTCCATGGTATCCTCAGCATCCTTCCGTAAAACTACATTTCTGCTGCCTCTCCTTCATCTTTGATTAGATCGTCCAGCATTCACTTCTATACAGAAGGACAGATATCACGTAGCAATCCAGCACTCTATTCTTTGTTTCTTATGAAATTTTCCTGTCTCAGTACTCTAGCTAGCTTCTGAAATGCGTCTTTGTCCATGCCAATGCCAATGCCTCTTTGGATCGCCGTGTCGCATTTTCCATTCTCTGTCAAAACACTTCCCAAGTATTTGAAATTTTACTTGTTTTATTTTAGATTCTCCAGCTTGCAGTTAGCATCTTGGTCTCCTCTTTTTCCTGATGACCATGCATTCAGTTTTCTTGAGGTTTATGCTCAACCCTTTATTTTCACTTTCTTTTGCTAACTTCTGTAGAAGGTCCTGCATTACTGGTTATTTTTTTCCATTCTTGAACAGGTTTCTCCTTCATTCTTTGTTGTTCTCGTGTAATCCACTCTGCATTGGGACCATATTCTTTTGGGTTGCCCTAAATATTTTTCTGTTTTATTATTTGAGAGATCATTATTTCGTATCTCATATATTTTAGTTTGTATCTCATCCTCTGTCATATTATGTATATCTTCTTTCTTGCCTTTTTTGTTTGTGTTATTTCTGATTGTATTTTATTCTATATTTATCTGACCTATTTCTGTATTTGAGAGCATTTTCGTACGATGTCTCTGTGGACAATGGCAGTTTTTTTTTTCAATACCTCATATTATTATTTTGTAATTTTCATCATAATTTGGTTTCTGCTATGGTCACACTACTTACTAAATATGTCAAAAGACCTAAGGCAGGTCATAGTGTGTTGTTATGGCTGCATTTCCTTTTTTTTCTATCTCATATAACATAACTAGTGTTACATTGACAAAGTTCTCATTAGTGTGTGGGCTGTCCTTAACAAGACAATTTTTTGTATATCTCGTAAGCTGCATTCTTTGAATGTGTTGTTTTGTTCAATTTTTTATCATTCCAAGTGCACCTACTATCACTGGTACTATTCTTGTTTTTATTTCCACATTTTTTTTTCTATTTCAATTTCCAGGTCTTTACATTTTGATAGCTTTTTCAAATTTCTTGATTGTTATGTTACAATCCGTTGGACAAGTCATATCAATTAGTAGACAAGTTTTTTCTTTTCGGTTTTTGACAATAATGTCCGGCTTATTTGCTTCAGTTTTCCTGTCTGTGTAGATGGTGACATTGTTTTTATTATTATTATTACTAATATTATTATTATTATTATTATTATTATTATTATTATTATTATTATTATTGTTGTTGTTATCATTATCATTCTTTTTCTCTTTTTTCTCTTTTCTAATTTATGAAAAATATTATTATCATTATTATTATTATTATTATTATTATTATTATTATTATTAGTAGTAGTAGTAGTAGTAGTAGTAATAGTAGTAACATTCTTGTTTGCCAATTTAGGTTCTTTTTTTTCTTTTCCTGAATATTAGTAGTTAATTGAATATTAATAGATTACTCCTACTAATAATACTATTACTAATATTCTTGTTTTTTTAAGGTACTTTTTCCCTCTTCCCTAGTTTACTGTTATTTCTACTAGTAGCGTTTTACGTTATAAGATTCTTTTTCCACTCTTCTATATTATTATTATTATTATTATTATTATTATTATTATTATTATTATTAGTCGTAGTAGTATTCTGCATACTTCTTGATTAATCTTTTTCTATATTATTTTATTATTAGTTTAGTAATATTCTGTATATTATTCTTTTTCTATATTATTTTTATTATTATCATTATTAATAATAATGATAATTTTAATGATGGTGGTGATGAAGCTGTTGTTCGCTGAGGTTATCCTCATCATTGTCGTCGTCATCGCCCTTGTCCACCTTGTTTATCTCCTTTGAATATAAAGGTTAGAATTCGCATCATTTCATTAGCAATCCTTTCCGCTCCAACCCTGCCTGCCGAAACCACTTCCTTTCTGCTTTGCTGTCCATCTTTATAATTCTTTTAGTTTTCTTCTTTTTTTTTCTTTTCTTTTATCATCATGTTAGTATGTGTTTGTGTGTTTGTTCTTTCCGTTAGTATCTTCTCGGATCATTAGGGAAATTCTGCGATATCCCATTCCCGACAGCCATGCAATAATTTCGTCATTCATGTTCGCTTCCGCTATTTCTTCTTCTTCATCTTCCTCATCTTCTTCTTCTTCTTTCTATTGCTATTTTTTCTATCTATCTATCTATCTATCTATCTATCTATCTATCTATCTATCTAGATAGATAGATAGATAGATAGAAAGAAAGAAAGAAAGAAAGAAACAGAGAAAAAGGAAGAGAGAGACAGTGACAGAGTGACAGAGACAGTCAGTCATAAAGAAACAGAGAGACAAAAGCAGAGAGAGAGAGAGAGAGAGAGAGAGAGAAGGAACAAATATATATTTAATTTAGTTCATCTTTGGTATGGCCGTATAAACAATATCAGACTATAGATCCTGTTAGTGTGACAATGTCAGGCTTCATAATCGTACGCATTTTCATCTTAGCAGACGTAGACACAACGTACCTCAACCAGATCTTGAATCTGTTCAGTCCATTTTCATCCACTGTGTATAATCAGTCTTCTTGTTTGTTAATTAAAATGCCGATTTTGGGAAGCGTTGCTGGGCAAGAACCCTTTCATATAATAGACGCACACTGGTACAAGATGTATGCATATTCAAGTGCGTACACTACAAACCTGTTTTGATATATACAAATATGGGACGTCTTAAAATGACCTTTCACAGATAGCACATATAAAGTATACCCCCCACCACTGCCGTTCATCTTGTTTCCATTTCTACTAAATATCACCTCCTATCACGCAGTGGTTATAAAACTAGTTTCTTTGATAATTACTATTGATCTCCCTCCTCATTGGAAGCAAAATTTTTGTGGTCTTGTTTCAGGCTAAATTACATGGTGCCTACCGTAAGAGAATCATCGTCAAGCTTGTCTTGCTGATCTCTTCGCTAGTATACTAACATCAGTTCTTACTGGGTGCCCTGCAATTATATACTCAGTGAAATTAAGTTTAAGACGGCGAGCATTACCAATTAATATTTCATTGGAGATTATCGGATATCAATTGATGATCTTAAAGGTTTTCCAACTGTACGGGCGTCATCATTCATTCATGCTTCGAGTCCAGATGATTAAATGGTAACTATAGAATTCAAGAGATTGCATCATGCCCTGGAGTATATGCCTGCAAATATCACCGGGGTAATACGCCAAAAACAATCCAATATCTGCATGCATACTTCCCGAAATGAAAAGGTAAGTATAACCATGTGTAAAGAATGCAGTGAAGTTGTGCATGAAATACTTCAAGCAGTATTATAATCTGAAAATTATATTGAATTTAAGAACCTAAAATTTGTTTTATTTCGTTATTTTTTTTTACTTTTATATTCTAAAAGAGCTAAAATGATTTTTTTATAATTCATGTCTCATAGGATTTCAATACTAAATTACCTATTAAGAACTTATACGTCATAAAAGCATTATTATAAATTTTTTTACTAGTTTTAGCTTTCGACTTGTTTTATCCTTTTTATAACAACTTTACTATGGCTGATAATCTACGGTAATAGGTGAAGAAAATTAATAACAGTCCTGATAATCTTCTTCTTCTTTATGTGCCGTGTCCTTTCAGGACGTAGGTGATCATGGATTTCCACTTGTCTCTATCTCTTGTCGCTCTTAATAGTCAGTTAAGTGCCATACGTGATACACGTTTGGGCGATCAGGTCTCTTTCGAGACATGACTGACAATGAAGAAGATTTTCCCTCAGTAGGTTGCCATTACTTTCTGCAGTAGACTGGTTGACAACCAAGGTTATAGAACCTAATCTCTCCTTCCATTTAACCTATAGCTGGAAGGAGAATAGGCGGATTAATAGATTTCTCAAGGTTATTTGCGTGTAAGTGAATGCAACAAATTCAACTGGAATTCGAACTCGGCTCTCTGATTTCTCGTTACTGTTCAGTTACTGCTCACCCGTTTTCGTTGTGCAACCCAGAGATTGAAATCACAGACACTATGTCGTCACATTTACAAACCAATGCTTTTACCCTATTAGACGACTTATGGTTTCTTCGGCCAGACACTGATTAGAAAACATATGCAATCTAACACAAAGCTGTTTCATGTTGTACGATGGTTTGCATGTTGGTCACACGGACCAATCCATTTATTTCTTCTCTTCGAATGTCACGTGGTGTGCCAAAGCCAAGTCAGCTTTTTTAAAAATTGCATACTAAAGATAGGCGTATCTGTGTAGAGCGATGGTTTACGCGTTGATCTCACTGACAAATTAGCAGATTTTGTAAATTTGATCGTCACAAAGTGCTCTACTACTCAAGCCTTGTGTCAGATATATATTCAGTTTTATAAATATTGCAAACTGAAACAATGAACAATGACTGTAGCGCGATGGTTTGATGTCGTGAATTTGAACCTCACTAGGTTATCCAATAGATCGTCCCTCTATGAGAATAAGCTAAATTTTGTAAATATTTTATGTTAATACAATTATCTCAGGATGAATTTACTAGTTGATCTCACAAATTCGCAGATGTCATAAATTCAATCCTCTTGAAGTACTCGAAAACTCAGGCTCTGTGCCAGACTAAGCTAGGTTTTGCAAGTAACCATACGTAATAAAAGATTTCACGTTCATGTCTACGTACGTACAAACAGTTGATTTGCTTTCCGTCCTTTCATACATGCTGGCATAATATTCCATTTTGTCCAATGTACGGTAACAAACCAAATGTTTAGACCACGAGATATCCACACACACACACACACGTAAGTAGGTCTTTCCCCACAACCCTCTCCACATCTTCCCTACCCTATTAGTTTGGCATCAGCTGAATTATCTTGTGCTTGAGTGGCACACATCTAACTCTTTGTCCATGAATACTTGAGTTAGACAATTTCTTCCTCTTACAACGCCACAGTGTCACTCCAAACCCCTGACGACATCCATCCACCATCCCACTCACTACTCTCACTATCGCCTCGGCCGCCGCCGGCATCTTTCGACATCCGCCATCTTTCACTGTCCGTGCATCTGTCTCATCTTTCTGGTCAAAACTTCCACAAGAGCCTCTTCTTTTACCTTCTCCACAGAAATTCTTCGTTTTGTTTCTTCTTTTAAGCGCACAGCCGTAAATACGTGTGAACTTTTGTGTCTGCGCATGCGTGAGTGCGTGACTTTCACTTGTGTTTCAATGTCTGTAATCATGCATGTAACAGTTGCAACAGTAGCAAACACACACACACACACACACACACACACACACACACATATATATATATATATATATATATATTAGGATTGGATTTTTACATTTATTAATCCGACATATTTTACTTACTTGCTTCAATGATGTTTTTGATGGATGCCCATATTTGAGTAGATGTTGTTTAATTCATTTATTAAACAGTATATTTATTCATTTATTTACACATATCGGCTTGAATATTCTTTTTGCCGGATCTTTCTAGTAAGAATTTTCGAATACTCAGGCCGGTAGATTGAAATAATATACTATTTAATAAATAAATAATAGAGCATCTACTCAGATATGAATACATATTAAAAATAATGTTTAAGCAATATATATATATATATATATATATATATATATATATGTGTGTGTGTGTGTGTGTGTGTGTGAAATGTGTATGTATATAATATAAATCTATCTATCTATATATATGCAATTTGTTATATATATATTATATTATTTATATATTATTTATGCGTGGTACTAATTTTCAAATCTCTCAATATCAGTGATAGAGCTGACATATTCATACCTATATATATATATATACACACACACACACACATATATATATATATATATATATATATATATATATACACATATATATATATATATATATATATATATATATATATATACACGTGAGAAGCATATTTGTTTTGCCTCTACTCTGGAGGATAAAACATTTTTGACCGAGTGTGTATCTTTGAGTTTTAAACAGACAAGCCGGACGATTATTCTTTTCACTCGGGACATTCCTATTCCAACAAGCATTTTGATTAGATGTTCAGGAAATCTCATTCCAATCCTTGATTTAGACTACGAATATTCTAAGAGAATATGTTTTATCTGAATATATAGTAAAAAGGGTTATTGGAATAATGTCCCGGGTGATTTTTGTTCCTAAAAAGAATAAATGTCCCGGCTCGTCTATTTACAAATCAAAAGTAAACGTTACAAGGAGGAAACTTCGAAAGAGATTAAGGAATTTGCGTCTTAGGTTATACGGCAATTTTCTTTTTTTAACGAGCAAAATTCTTTTGTAAAGCATAACATAACACACACACACACACACACACACACACACACACACACACACACACACACACCACGACACACACCGCGACACACACACACGCACACAAATATATATATATATATATATATATATATGATGAAAATAATTTTACCGTATGCTATATTTATGGGTTAAAGAATGCAATATCAAGGATAGAGCGTATGCATATATAGAAGTGGACATTGTGGACAAAGCCCTGCAACAACGGTCTGCTTCATGCTTAAACGCAATATTCAGGCTATGAAGTCTTCAATGCTGAAGATTGCGTTTAAGCATAGAACAGACTGTCACCGTTCGGTATGGATCTCAATGCCTACTTATATATAAGTATAACCTTTTTAAGGTTAACCATTATCTGCCATTTATATATACGCACAAATGGCCTCCTAACGTAACCGTCTACCTTGAATGTTTGCGGAGCCTTTTAAATAGTTAACTTTTCTATAAATATATAAATGTGTTTGTGTGTGCATTTGAAGTCGCTTGTAAACGATAAATGAACATTTAAATAAGTTTTAGGTAATTTTTTTATAAAATACCACTATGAAATTAGTAATAAAGTTTCTCTGTCGTGACTAATTTAACTAATTTAACGTTCCTGATAATGATCATCGCTGTCGAAGAATAACATGTACCTTTGACAATTCATCGATGAATTGTATCAAGATGTGTATCTAATTGAGGAAATTAAGCAAACATATCGCTGGATAGAGCATTTTTAAATTTTCTTTTTTGTACAGTAAATGGTTGATCCTGTAAAAGCCCGGGGCCCACCTCGAGGTATAAGGTTGCGTTAAGGGGTAGTTCATATGGAGAGGAGAGGAAGATAACGGCTGGCTCTAGACATGAACAGGTCAAGATTGTAGTGATCGGGAAAACATTCTCTTGAACTTACTTCTCACCGAAAGAATAGAGGAAGAGTGTAGATGGTTTACTACTGTGTAAAGGGTATGGCCATTTCTAGCTATGAAGATCAGATCTGATGGAAGAGATGCGGTTCGTCCGAGCTCTTTTCATGCTAGAGCATGAGAAACTTTGAGAAAGGGATTGAAGTGTGGGACTCGAGGACGCTTTTAAACTCTATCAAGACTGTAAAGTTATGTCTCGGTAGCTCTTTCCCAAATAGGGCAAAAGTACTCCATTTTATTCTTGATCTGGCTCTTATAAATGTCAGTCCGTTAAGAGCCAGACGTAAAAAACTTAAAAAAACTTACTGATTATACTGAAGAGACTAATGGGCCTGTACTAAGAGAGAGGGTCAGTTGCAGTGTTCCTGAAGACCGAACATACCTTGCCAGTTTCAACATGCTGAGGAAAAATGTCTCCTTCAAGTAGTTTTTAAATAACTTTGCTAGAATAGAGGATGATACTGTGTTGATATTCTTAAGGAAAACTATTGGAATTTTGTCTGGGCCAGTGACTTTTTTAGGGGTCGAGGCTTTTGATAAGTCTAAAGACTTACAAAAATGAGTATTTAACTGAGATTATCCTACAGCTCAGGAAGTTGAAAAAGGGGATTATCTTTGTCATCTAACGTTGAGATTGAGGCAAAGATCAAGGCGAAGAGCTTCGCCTTGTCTCTCGAGGGGATATGGGCACATCGACGTGGTGTAATGGTTAGCAAGATTGTCTCGCTGGAACCTATTACAACTAAGTAGTGAGTTCGATCCTCATTGGGTACCCCATACTTTTGACCTTGTGCCACATCTAATTGGATGAATTCTGATGTATGAAGACAATCACAAGGTCTGCTGTGTTCTTTTCCACAAGTCTCGTAGTCTCCGTTGAGGGTCTCTATTTCACGTCTAATTGTTTTCACGGTCTTCAAAGAACATTGAGCAGCTATCATGATTATGGCATTTTGAATCCGAGAACGAATTATTATAATGCAGGTTACCCTTTTCAAATATTATGCTGGCTTCTACTCGTCCATGTCATTTATTTTAAAACTGCAGCGACTAGGTTTCACAATGCCGTTCACTGTTTACAGATATTCCAAACCAATTTGAAAAAATAAAAATATTAAACTGTCAAATTTAGCCCGAACACCTTGTATATGCGCAAGTTTGTTGCTTTTTTATTTACATAAATAAATAAATGAAATAAGAGTGTACGTTTGGCCGGAATTGATTGAACTATTTTGGATACCTTTTTAAAACAAGCCATGTTATCATCAGAGTAGATCTTTATGCACATGCGTGAACAAACTGTACAACATGAAGTTATTCAACCAGCAGATTTTCTTTTACTTTAGTTCACCCATTGCAACACCCAAGAGCCACTCAATGTAGAGGGTCATTAAGAGTGTTGTTTTTAAGGAAGGGAGAAGCAGAAAGTGCATATTATAAGGTTATGTAGGATACATATGTCGATCCTTGATTGTAGTGGTCATGGAAGCATCCTTCCCGGGAGTTTGATAAACAAAGTAACAGTTCCGGGGACTAAGTTGTCTGAGTGGACTTTACTCCTTACTAAAGAAATATTAAGGAAATGGGGATTATTTTTCGATGCGAAAAAGCATGTCGGATTGATCCTAGCCGTGAATGTCTGAACCGATGCGGCTAATGAATGTAGCTCCCCTGAAAATTTTCCGTAGCAATAGCAATCGTGTAGCAATAGGTTAGTAATGTTTCGTTTGTTGGGTAAGCATTAAAGTGTGAAAGATAATTCATAACCAACAAAACCACGTATTGTTTTTTTTTTTTAACTCTGTCAAGGTTGGGAGTAAGATCTAGACAGCAGCATCGAACATCGATACACCAATTTTTGTTTGATTAAATTCTTGAAATAATAGAGAATAGCAGCAAGAGTGAGGTGTTTTCTGAAAATATACAAAGAACCGACCATTCCAACATCTTTAACAAGGGAACGGATATACGGGTTTCTTTTGAGGTTGGAGTCAGTTTTGGACAAGATTCATTAAGCTTGAATTGTGAGAGACCGTCGCGTTCACGATGACCGACCAAGTCGATTATTTACATTTTGTGCATTTGTTGTTTTGAAAAGAAAAATGAATTCCCCAGGTGTATCAGCCACCACCCTAATGTCTGTATTTAGCGCCCTATGGATTCTGTTTTTTTCAAAAGCTACAAATCACCGTTCAAGAAGCCGTTGTCGAGATTAAGAAGCGCGTGATAATGGCTGTCGCGAAAAGTACTCCATAGATTATTTCGAATCGGATAAGTGTGTGAAGTTTCAAAAAGGAGTATTTTGAAGAGGATTAAGGTGTCATTGACCTGAGGAGGCTTTATTTTCGTTAATATCAAAAGGGATTGATAGTTTCCGGCAACCTACGTCGATTGAACAGGTGAAGAGGCTCATCCCTTGTTTCCTGTTCAGGTTGTAGTTTCCGGTTTTTCTCTTCAAACTTTTCAATTTTTTTTTTCAATTGGAGTAGATAGTCTAAACTATCGCCTGGTTCACACTCCACCCACGTCAATTGAACAGGTGAAGAGGCTCATCCCTTGCTTCCTGATCAGGTTGTGGTTTCCGGTTTTTCTATTCAAACTTTTCACTCTTTTTTTATTTTTATTTTTTTATTTTTTTTTCAATTGGAGTAGATAATCTAAACTATCGCCCGGTTCACACTCCAGCCACGTCTGTTGAACAGGTGAAGAGGCTCATCCCTTGCTTCCTGTTTAGTATGTGGTTTCCGGTTTTTCTCTTTTCCAATCTTTTCTCTCTTACGTAGCCCCCTGCGCATCAGTGGCGTTTTCACCTTGCTTGGGGTGATATGATTAAAAAATAAAAAAAAAATAAAAAAGTTTTGACCAAATCTAAATTTGGGAGAGAGGCTGATAATGACGATCTTGAAAAGGGGCTGTTGTGAAAATTGGAAGGGACGCTGGGATTTCTGAACAAGACGTTCCAATTGAGAATACTTTGAAGAAGACTAAAGCACCTTTGTCGTGAATAGCTTGCTTTTATTTGCTTATTTATTATTATTATTATTATTATTATTATTATTTAATTTCTGTTATGGTCACACTACCTACCAAGTGTGTAGGAAGACCTAAGACATATAGTGGTGTGTTGTTATGACTACAGTTCATGATTTGTTTGTCTAACTCCTATAACATCACTAGCTTTACATGGACAAAGTTATTTTTGGAATGTGGCTGTACATATCAAGACATTTATTTGTATTTCTCTTAAGTTGATATTTTAAGGGATTTTTTCAATGTGATGTATTCCTTTTTTTTTTATCATTCCATGCGTGCGCACTACAGCCGGTACTATTCTTGTTTTCAATTTTCACATTTTTTCTATTACGATTTCCAGGTCTTTATACTTCGAACTGGATTACTACGTGATGTCAGTTCTTCAATATGGCAGCGAATGCTGGACAATATAATCGAAGATGAAGGAAAAATTTGAAGCAACTGAAATATGGTTCTACAGAAGGATTCTGCAGATATCATGGATCGAGCATGTGAACAATGATGAGGTTTTGGAAAGGATAGAAACGAAAAAGAAATTAATACTGAGCACCAAAAAGAGGCAGCTAAAGTTCTTAGGACATGCAATGAGGAAGGAGGACTTAGAGAATCTGATACTAACAGGACAGATAGAGGAAATAGGAGACAGAGGGAAACGGCGTGTAGCAGACTTGACTGGCTTGATCGGGTGAGTGGTGAGCTGGGGTTGCGTGTTGTAACAGGAGAAAGCGTGCTAAGAGCCACCAGGGATAGAGAGACGTGAAAGGCCATGATCGTCTACGTCCTGAAAGGACAAGGCTCATAGAAGAAGAAGAAGAAGAAGAAGAAGATACTTCGATAGTTTTTCCAATTCCTTGATTGCTATGTTACAGTCTGCTCGGAAATTATTAATACTATTATTATTATTATTATCAAGTGAGGCATATTTTCTGGAAAAATACCGCGTTCAGTAATTTGTTTAAAAAAGTGCTCGAATGTTTATTTGTCTTACGGTTTAACAGTTTTCTGATAGCTAAAACGTTCTTTGATTATGCCCCCACCAAATTCAAATCAGTGAAACCTCTGAGACAAGGGGCTACTGAGTGTGGAAGAACAAGAAAAAAAGAGAAAAACTAGGGATCGAAAAGAATAGAAGACTAATCATGACAGTAACTAACAATCGACTTTGCGGTTAAATTTTTGAGGATCAACATTCACTGGAAAGCATGAAGCCAGAAGAGAAGTGCGAGAGAAGAAACTTTTAGCGTAGAACATACGGTTGCATCTAGCCAATTCATCCGAACAATTTCCATGAAAGTATTTATAGAAATGGCACCCGGATGTTACGTAACGGCAATGAGAAAGTAACTAAAACCGAGATAACAGGTCAGGACCATTAATATTGCTGATTTTTCTTTGCATTTTATCCAAAAATATACAGCGCGGGAGCCCTGGACCAGATGTGGTAGCAGTATTCAAAGCATGGCCGACCCACTACTCCCAAACACCGCAGAATTAAAGTACTGGCCAAGTTTGACATTGCTTAACTTTCAGAAGCGCTGGGTATATTTGCACATGATTCATATAAATTTATGCGGTGTTATATTTAATGCGTTTTTATGTAAATTCAATTGTTTGCTGCATCAAAATATCTACAAATGCGGACAGGTTTGCTTTTGTGTGTGTTTTCATAAAAAAAAAAGATTCTGCGTCTGTGAAACGCAAACGCGTTGATATTGATTTAGAGTGATTTTGCCTTTTATTTTTTTATTTCATTGAAGACAATTTTGGTTTCAATTTTTTTGTTTTTTGTTTTTGTTTTTTTTTTGTCATTTTTTTTTTCTGTGTTTGTAATCTTCCTTTTCGAACTCTCTCCTATGGGCGATTACACTCTCGCAGAGAATACATGTCTCTGTGTACGTGCGTTCGTGCTTGTGTTTGTGCGTGTATATATATATATATATATATATATATATATATATATATATATATATGTGTGTGTGTGTGTGTGTGTGTGTGTGTGTGTGTGTGTGTGTGTAAATGAGACAATGTATTTGTATGCACTTTTACCACACGTACTAATAATATAACGTTGACATATGTAAGCTCCACAGACACGCGGATAAAAAGGGTTTGTATGTATGCAAGTACGCTGAAGAGTTTAGGTAGCAAAGCCACAACTTACTACACATACGAAACTACTATTAATAGAATGTTAGTATTGCAATATGCAGGGACGAAGGGTGATGAAATGATATCTGCCCACCAAGAAAGAACTCTACTCAAATTTTGATGTTTAGTTACTTGGTCAGATTTGGGGAAGTGAATTCGGCCGAACCCTTTTCCCGAAACCACCTACTTCGAATATATATGCTTTTGCACACATTCACTCACACACACACACACACACACACACACACACACACACACACACACACACACACATGTACACGCACGCACACAAAATGGATATCTTTTTTTTATCTTATGCTTAGTGTTTTGCATATATCTATATACCTACTCCAGAATATATCTGTGTGTTTACCCATCCATATGTGTGCGTTTATCTTTATACGCATATATGTGTGTGTGTCTATGTTTGTGTTTTTGTGTATGTGAGTGTGTCTCTGTATGTGTATAATTATAGATACTAATATAAAGAGCCAAGTATGTTTGAATGTGTGCTTGTGTACGCATTTATTTTTATACTCCTGTATACGTCTCTCTCTCTCTCTCTCTCTCTCTCTCTCTCTCTCTCTCTCTCTCCCCTGTGTGTGTGTGTGTGTGTGTGTGTGTCAGGAGACCTTTGCTTGATGTCCAGAAACCAAGAGCTTAGCAAATACTGATATGGACATTTATAGACCAAATTCTTTGTCTCTTTATTCTCTCCCCTTCTTTTATATTTCCTCCATCTCCATCCCCGTCTTCGTCTTTTCTCTTCCAACATACGCTTCATTTTCATCCGCCTCCACTACCAACGTGCTCTTCAATCGCGTTCATTCAACTTATCTACTCCTCTCGGCTTATTCTTGATATCCGTAATAAGGATAGTTCAACATAAGTACGATAAAACGCCACTGTCTTTGTCCATAAGTTTTTTGTAGGCTTTTCCTTTATGTTGTCGAAATTTTACTTTTATTTTTCCCCCTTAAATATCAAGACGCCATGTTGACCAGCGTCAGAGAGTCGGTCACAGCCTCGTTCTGATATATTGCCTCGGTCTCTTTTGGACAATCACATGATTATAAAAAAAATAGTTTAACGAAGTAGACAAAAACAAAAACAAAGAGATATCTTAGTTTGAAAAATCTTTCGCTACACATTCTAATCTTCGGCATCTGGAAATTTCAACCAATGATTTTGTTTTTACAAAAATCACAAAAATTACTCGAGAAGTACCTCGGAACTCCATTTCCGAGCTAGGGACCTAATAGTGACACTGGTGAGCTAGGATTAGTAGAAAAAGCAATGATCTAGAAGCGCCTAAAGAATTTAAGGCTGCGAAGATCTTATTTGTTGGCTAAGAGGCAAATTTGTTTTTTCGAAACTTAGAACAAAAGTTAATTCTGTTTGAATTTATTGGATGAAGAGTTATCATTACTTACGTTATTTATATCCAGACTATTGTCCTCATCTTTGTTGTTATTAACACAAAGCTTCGACCATTATGCATCTCCATCCTTTTTCCGGTAACTTTAAACAATATGCACTACCATCATAGCATTTTCTCTTTCGAATTTCTTTTACATATTCTTATAGATTAATCCCTCCAGATCACGAATATCAAAAGATATTTGCTATGAAAATATGTAAGCTTGCCTCTCCGACAGAAAACAAAAAAAAATATGCTCATACTATGTGATTTCTTAAACTATACAAAATAAAGATTAAGAAATTGAATTGGTATTTTTTTTCATATGTTACTATTAAGTACTTCAGATTACAAATTAAAAAATATATTTCTACATTTTAAGAAATAAGGTCGTATAACCATTTTAAGAAAATAAAGTCGTAGAATAATTTTCCTTTTTAGCTTGTTAATTTATAATGAACTAGCAGTATAGCCCGGCGTTGCTCGGGTGTAATGCAAACTTTAAAACTAATCCATGGTCCTGGAGCTCAGACTCTTTGGACGTTGTCGCGAAAGACTAAAAAGCAATAGTTGTTTCCAGTTAAAGCGAAACCGGAGACTGAAAGAAAAATCAATGGATGTAGGTCAAATTTTGATTTCCTGGTATCGATATGCAATAAGTTTTTTTTCGTCGTAAACTGAATTTTGAAGGCTAAATAAGTCCTCTGAGTAAATGGTATCATGGCTGAGACTAAGAACTACAATTATATCTACTTAGAGCCAAACCCGAAGCAAAAACTGAAATAAAAAGGCTGAAAAAATACAACATACAGGCAGATAAACAGACACACACACAAACATCTTGCCTTATATATATATATTCTTGTAAGAACTTCAACCTTGAAACTTCTGAATATCGTTTCTTATGTATTTGTCTATGAGTGTATCAAATTTGATTAAAATCGGACCACTCCTTCTATAACCCGATTTTTTCGATTATCGATTTTCGAAATTTATCGGGGGGTACCTCGACTAAAAAAAACTAGCTAAAAACACTCGCAGACGCTTATAGTACAACTGTGTAAATTTTCAAGAAAATCGGTTCAGCCGTTTCGGAGTCTATAGGTAACGGACACACGCTTTCACACACACACACACACACACACACACACACACACACACACACACAAAGTTCCATTTATAAATTACTTTAGATGTATATAGCAAACAGGACCTACAATTAATTTGATTTAATTTT
Organism: Ascarosepion bandense; assembly: GCA_037127315.1. Classification (NCBI taxonomy): domain Eukaryota; kingdom Metazoa; phylum Mollusca; class Cephalopoda; order Sepiida; family Sepiidae; genus Ascarosepion; species Ascarosepion bandense. The sequence continues at coordinate 120,901 of JBBBDQ010001241.1, read as the reverse complement.
TTTTAGATATTTACACTTGATGTGCTTAATTTATAGATATGATACAAAAATGAAAAAAATGGTAGCAGCGTATATTGTACATTGTATGTTTCATTATAATATAACATTATTTTGACGTTCCAGTTCTAAACGGCCGCTTCCTTTACGATTTCCTTACCGAAAATGCAAGTAATATATTTAAAACTTCACCAAGAATATACATTTACTGTGTAAATTAAACAATTTTTAATCATAAATCTATTGACTAATTGACGAATTTACACTTATTTATGAACTTAAAAGGCTAAAACTATTTTCATATGTAGGGTGCAATGGGTCAATTGTCGCCAATTTGTATTTTTAATAACGCGCATGCGCGTTGCTTGTTTTTGATCTTGTCGACTGAACGGTATAAGATCAGTTAGAGAAAAAGAGCACCATGAAGCATAATCCATAAATTTCGAAACGGCACCGAAGGCTATAATATGAACATTTTAGAGTGTTTGGGCATCAATCTGAGGGCAGTGCAAATGATTAGTTAGATAAGTCAATGGCGATTATGAAGGTGTGGAAACCCACTCTGATCGTTCAGATAAGAAAAGAACTCCCAAATGTATTCGTCAGGGCCTCAAACTCATCATGGAGGCTTTCATCAAGTGTTTGAGGAGGTCGTGCTGCCTTGAGTCAAGATGGTCGCTGCTGCAAAAAACTATGTCGATCAACAGGACTCTAAACCATACCGCACAAGCAGAAGCACCCAGTCATGACTGTCACACAATTACTGCGACCACTTCACTCCTTACATCTGACCACCTAACTCCCCAGTCTGCAACCCCCTTGTTTATTATGTGTGGGGGTGCATTTGAGCAAGAGATCAATAAAACTCTTTGCAATACCAATACTGAACTAAAGGCAAGGATTATGGCAATATTCACCAACTTAAACTAGGACCCCGTCCAAAAGAGATGCAGATGATTCCAAAGCCGTATGGAGGTCGCAATTGAAGCCAATGTTATTTTTTTTTAAATAGATTCACTCTTTAGTATTTTAAGATATTTTTGTGCAATATTGATAAATATATCCGCTAAAATGAGATGCCAGTGTCATTTTCATTTTTTTGTTTTTGCACAATTTAGACGACAATTTATCCATCGCACGCTGTAAATAATAATGTATTTGAGTTTGCTTTATTTCATGTCAGCAGTGACATCATTTACTAAGTTTAGTTTTGCACCACGACTAAAAATATACAGTGTCCAGTGATGATCGAACTTGCTACAAATGGTCAGCCAGACTATTTCGTTAACAATAGCCCCACCCAAACGCGCTTTGTTTTTGTTTTTGTTTTTGTTTTTTTTTTTTTGTTTTTTTTTGAGGATCAATGTCGTTATAAGAATGGTTTGAAGTTTTATCAAAAATTGTGTCCATTTTGGCCGGATTCTCTTCTTCAATCTACTGTGTTCCTTCAGGGCAATAGATTTACACAACATCTTGTCTTTTGCAGCACTAAACAACATTTTCCCTTTACTACATCTTCCTGTCACTACCCTGCTATCTCTCTCTGTCACTACCCTATCATCTCTCGGTGTCACTACCTTGCCATTTCTCCCTGTCACTACCTTGCCATCACTCCCTGTCACTACCCTACCATCTCTCCCTGCCACTACTCTATCATCTCTCCCTGTCACTACCTTGCCATTTCTCCCTGTCACTACCCTACCATCTCTCTTTGTCACTACCCTGCCATCTCTCCCTGTCACTACTCTGCCATCTCTCCCTGTCACTACCCGGCCATCTCTCCTTGTCACTACCTTGCCATTTCTCCCTGTCACTACCATACCATCTCTCTTTGTCACTACCCTGCCATATCTCCCTGTCACTACTCTGCCATCTCTCCCTGTCACTACCCTGCCATCTCTCCCTGTCACTTACCTGCCATTTCTCCCTGTCACTTCCCTACCATATCTCTCTGTCACTACCCTGCCATCTCTCCCTGTGACTAATCTGCCATTCTTCCTGTCACTTACCTACCATCTCTTCCTGTCACTTACCTGCCATCTCTCCCTGTCACTACCCTGCCATCTCTCCCTGTCACTACCCTGCCATCTCTCCCTGTCACTTACCTGCCATTTCTCCCTGTCACTACCTTGCCATCTCTCCCTGTCACTACCCTGCCATCTCTCCCTGCCACTTACCTGCCATTTCTCCCTGTCACTTCCCTACCATCTCTCTCTGTCACTTACCTGCCATCTTTCCCTGTCACTACCCTGCCATCTCTCCCTGCCACTTACCTGCCATTTCTCCCTGTCACTACCCTGCCATATCTCCCTGTCACTACCCTGCCATCTCTCCCTGCCACTTACCTGCCATTTCTCCCTGTCACTTACCTGCCATTTCTCCCTGTCACTACCCTGCCATTTCTCCCTGTCACTGCCCTGCCATCTCTCCCTGTCACTACCCTGCCATCTCTCCCTGTCACTACTCTGCCATCTCTCCCTGTCACTACCCGGCCATCTCTCCTTGTCACTACCTTGCCATTTCTCCCTGTCACTACCATACCATCTCTCTTTGTCACTACCCTGCCATCTCTCCCTGTCACTACCCTGCCATCTCTCCCTGTCACTTACCTGCCATTTCTCCCTGTCACTTCCCTACCATCTCTTCCTGTCACTTACCTGCCATCTCTCCCTGTCACTACCCTGCCATCTCTCCCTGTCACTTACCTGCCATTTCTCCCTGTCACTACCCTGCCATCTCTCCCTGTCACTACCCTGCCATCTCTCCCTGTCACTTACCTGCCATTTCTCCCTGTCACTTCCCTACCATCTCTCTCTGTCACTACCCTGCCATCTCTCCCTGTCACTACCCTGCCATCTTTCCCTGTCACTACCCTGCCATCTCTCTCGTCACTGCCTAACCACTTTTTAAATATTTCACCCCAAGCAAAGTGATAATGCCACTAGAATGCAAGGAAGGGTTGTAAAAGACTGAGAATTGAGAGGATTGAGAAAATAAACAAAAAAGAGTAAAGGTTAAAGACAGAAAATGATGATTGCTGTTGTATTTAAATTTTTGAAGATTGTATATCTTGGGTTGATAGGATGTACAAAAAGGAATAAAAATATAGAGACAAGTGTAATTTAATACATAACAAAATAACTTTTATTCATTTACTTCTTAAGAAACAGCAACGAATACATTAGATTTAAACAATGCCTTTTGCGTGCATGTCACTTTTTCACCATGTCGGAATATGATATGACCACTTCAACCAAAGGACAAGGGAAGTAATTCAATTATACTTTGAGTTATTGTCTTTCATAGGGGAAGTAAGTTAGCATCCTTCTAACATAGTAGTTATCAGGAGGGAAGAAATCGAAAGGGAGTTCCAAAAATGTGTAGTGCGAAAAAAGAAACTGTTATAGTAGTAGTGCCGATTGCATCAAGCTAGTTCAACAGTAAAACGGTGACATTCGCTTACCAATGTAGTTGGACGCTTAAATTCATGTAGACATGGGACCCACCAGGAAAATATCTCTTCAGAGCAGGTGCTATTAAAATATTTATAAAAAAGATAAAGAGAAACCAGGTCACGTCGGTGAGAAAATGACTGAGGTCGAGATGTTTGGTCAGATTTGTGCTTAAATTTTGTCAAGAATCTCGTGATGTACACACGTGCACCAGACCAGATATGTCAACATTATTCAATGCACGGACGAATAGTAGATTTATAAATGTGCATAATGGATTCTGATGAGAAAAAAATGGCTTAATATGTGTGCTGTGGTACTGGATGTGCGTTGTGGCGCAGTGGATATCGACTCGGAATGAAAAATCGGGGTACCGAGTTCGAATTCCAGTTGAATTTCTTGCATTCACTTACGCACAAATGCCCTTGGGAAAGGTATTAATCCGTCTCTTCCTTCCAGTTATTGGTTAAATAATAGGAAAGATTGGGTTCTATAGCCTTGGCTGGAAACCAGTCTACCGCAGAAAACAATGGCAACCTATTGCGTGATAATCTTCTGCCCAGTCAGTTATGTCTGAAAGAGACATAACAGACTGGGCAGAAGATTATCCCGCAGTAGGTTGCCACTTTCTTTCTGTTATTTAACCCATAACTAGAGAGAAGAGACGGATTAATTCCTTTCCCAAGGCTATTTGCGCGTAAGTGAATTCAACTGGAATTTAACTCGGCCTCACGATTTCTCGTTCCGAGCCGATATCCGCTGCACCACAACGCACATCCATTTTTATTATTAGTGCTTTCATTATTTTTAGTTTTATTTTACAAAATAAATTCCCATTGTTAGATATTCTTATAGAGCATAATAATAACATTCACTACTTTGTTATACAAAAATATACAAGTAGAAACTCATGCTAACTTAACTTTAGGAGTGAATGTCTTTTTAGATATAAAATAGACAAAAAAATTCAAACGAGCTCACAAAAATACAAGTATAAAAACCTCCTCCGCGTGTAAGAAAAATACTACAAATAATAAAAGAATCATAAAAACAAAAAATAGCACTCAGTAGCATCAACTATGAACACAACCACAATATGCTGACCGTGTTTGGAAAATAAAAACAAATAAAAAAACATATTCATCACTCAAAAAACATAAAAATAAAATATTAAAAACATCCTTGATAATGGCTAACAGAGTAGCTAAAACACTCGGATATAGGGAACATTCAGGCAGTTTTTATCCACCTTATGTCCAGAAAACAAATCACTTATACTAACACAACGAAAAATCAGTAAAAAGCTTAATAGCAGTACATTGTCAATCGCCTTTAATGAAATTTGTATAAAAGATGGATTGCTGCCCACAGGCATATATATATATATATATATATATATATATATATATATATATATATATATATATATTATAAATTATATTTTAGAACATGTACACATTTTTTTATATATATCCACTACAAATTGTACATTTTGTTTCGACATTGGATTTCCAATGTCTCTTCAGGTGGTGTGGAAAGGAATGGAAGATCTCTTTTCTTATATTTGGGAGTTGTGTGTGGAATGTTGGCAGGGGTTAGCGATAAGGGAATAAGTCTTGTAAATTATTTTATTAGAGGGGGAGAATAAGGAGGTGTGTAGGGTGGGAAAGGATGGGATTGGACCTATCTTTAATGTTTATTTGTACAAATATAGAATATTTTTGTATTTAAGCACAGTTATATAATTAATCTAATTTTGTATATTTAACCTTAATTTTGAATTTAAGAAATTACTTTTTTCTATAAAACTTTAAATTAGATTTGATTATAGTTCGCGGTGTGTAATAGGTAAAATTTGATATGAGAGGGTTGTTAGTACTATAAAGGTTTATCGTCTCTAGTGGGGGTTCTATATGTGTGTATGTGTGTGTGGTGTGTGTATGTGTGTAAAAGAGGCTACAGTCTGTTTCATGCTTGAACGCAATCTTCAAGCCAGAAAACAGTCTCACTACAGGGTTCATCGCAATGTCTCCTGTTCACATATACACACACTGTTCAGAATATTGAACACTTTACGCATAAATATAGTACACTTTAAAAATTATATTTTTTATCATACTATAATGTATATACATAATCAAAAAACAGGATGTGAAGTTTGCCATGGAGATAGAATAATGACTAATATGTTTAAAGTATTAGTATAAAATTTTGACAACAAAATTCTTTGATCAGTAAAAGAAGGTTTAAGTTAATTCGTAAAAATGAAATCAATACAAAATACTTTTCAATAGAAACCGAGAAAGTGTTAGATGACGAAATTTGATGAGGGTGGTCGCAAAGGTCGAACCTCGATTGCTTGAGTTACATAATTAGGTTGGTTAGTGGCAAATTATGCAGGTTTGCGACTGCGGAAAATATATTTGTTAATTTTTGGGGGGTTGGGGTTGCGTATGTGTGTGAGTATTGGGTGGGGACGTCTTTTTGATGTCGAATTATTTTTTAGTTTTAAATTCCCTACAAAAATTGATGCATTACCAGGACAGTAACAAATTGATCTTTTTCTTTAGTTCAGAAATCTTTCTTCCCGTCAGAAGTCCATATTTCACTCTCCCAAACTAGCATTATCACATTTGACAAATGGGAACTTCTATTGGTTCGAAGCCGATGTCTAGAATACTATGAGTCCCAAGCGAAAGTTAATGATGACCAAATTATGCAGGAAAGCTCTTTAGAGGATAAACAGAAAAGTTTTCATCAGCCACCGTTATCATCAAGAGGCCCAAGAGACCTCTCGCCCCAAAGTGTCCCGAGACGCGGGCCACCCAAAAGCATGAAGTCCCTTCCAAGAAGATCAAGCTTTGGTAAGCTAACCTCTAGTTTGTTTCAAGTGATGTTCAGTAAAAATTATTTTCTATTGAACAATTTTTATGGATCAGCTTCTAGTTTAAAGTTTTTTAACTACTCATCTCATTCGACTATGGTTAGACCTGTTTTTAACTTACTATTTAAAACCCTATTCTGTTGATAACGGAACTCGTGTTAATGATATTTTAATGCTTGTTGAAAAAGAATTTTTCTTTTAAATAAAAATTCTCTAAAATTTGCTTGCATATTGAATATTCAGAATGTTTAACCTAATAGGAAAATTAACATAACTAACCTGATAAGCAGTTGACAAGATTTTAAATTCTTAAATGTTTTTGTTGTAAAATAAACTTAATGTTTTAAATGTGTAATTCCATTTTATTAAGCTTTGCAAGTTATCTAATTTCTGTTAACTAACTACTAAAATATTGATGGTATATTGAAATAACTTTCTTCCTTTTTTTTAAAAAAAAGAAGACACTTTCTGTTTAAATGAAAACTTAATGTCAAAAGGGCTAAAAATTATCATTTTAGTGTAAAGTTTTCTCGTCAAGTAGAAATTTGGGACTTTGATAGACTAAACTATCGCCCAGTTCACACTCCACCCACATCTATTGAACAGGTGAAGAGGCTCATCCCTTGTTCCCTGTTTAGGACGCGGTTTCCGGTTTTCTCTTTTCCAGTCTTTTCACTCTCTTTTATTTTTTTTCAATTGGAGTAGATAAACTAAACTATCGCCCGGTTCACACTCCACCCACGTCTATTGAACAGGTGAAGAGGCTCATCCTTTGTTCTCTATTTAGGATGTGGTTTCCTGCTTTCTCTTTTCCATTCTTTTTACCCTTACGTAGCCCCCTGCGCATCAGTGGCGTTATCGCCTTGCTTGGGGTGATATGATTTTAAAAAAAACAAAAAAAAGATACGTTGGAGACAGTGTATACAATACAACCAACTCACTTTTTGCCAGTGAACCAAAAAGAGGGTGAAATTTAAAGAGCAAATCAGAAACAGAGGAGAGAAACATTAACAGGCCTACAATCATTACCGCTGTTTCCAATTTCTTCTGTTTACTCTTAAAGTAACCTACACAACATCTTCTGTGTCACTTCAGAACGTAGGCGATCATGGCCTTCCACATCTTCCTATCTCTTCTAGCTCGTAACACCCTTTCTCTTACTACCCCTTCCAAACCCAGCTCTGCTATTCATTTGCTCAAGACCATCAAGTATTTCACGCGTTGCTTTCCCTGTCCATCTTTCCCTCTATCTGTCTTGTGAGTATCAGATTCTCCAAGCCCTCTTCCTCATTACGAGTACCAAAAACTTCAGCTGTCTTTTCTTTTTTTTTATGTTAAGTATAAGTTTCTTTTTCGTTTCGATCCTCTCCAAAAACTCTATTTGCTGACATGTCCGATTAATAGTATCCTCAGCATTCTTCTGTAGAACTACATTTCGGTTTCTTCAGTTCTTTCCTCCATCTTTGATGAGATTGTCCAGCATTCGCTGACATATTGAGGGACAGACATCACATAACAATCCAGTAATTTCTTCCTTTGTTTCCAACGAAATTATCCTGTCTTTCAGTACTATGTTCGGCTTTTGGAATGCATCATTGGCCATGTCAGCATTCCTTGGGATCACCGTATCGCATTTTTCCGTTCTCTGTTAGAAAATTTCCCAGGTATTTAAATTTCTGTACCTGCTTGATTACAGTATCCCCGACTTGTAGTTAGCATTTGGTAACCTCTTTTTACCGATGAATATGCATTCAGTTTTCTTGTAGTTTATGTTTAGTCCTTTCTTTTCGTTTTCTTTAGCTTCTTTTTGTAGGTCTTGTAGTTTCCTTTTCCGTGTTTGCTATCAGTACTGTATCATCTGCATATCATATATTGTTCAGATTGTGGCTGCCAATAACGTATCCTGACAGGACTATTAATTCTCTCAGAACTATCTCTCTGTATCGGTTGAATAGATCTGGCGAGAAGACACATCCTTGTCTTACACCTCTTTCTATTTTTGTATATCTGCTGCAATAAAAATTATTTTCAAATGTATGTACGTGGAACATTTTTGTATATGTATATATGTATAGAAAGCTATTGTTTGTTTACATGTATGTGTGCGTACTAATATGCGTGTCAAGTGTATCAAAACTATAGACAATTTTAAAATAAACGTGTGCGATATCATTTGGATGGTAAAGTGTATGCTTTTGTATGTTTGTTGGTTCGTAAATTTGTTAATATAAGTATATATGTGTATGTGTCTAAAGGAAAGGTCTGTAGACATTCCCGATTAATTCTTTGAAAATATAGAGAGATGTTGGAAAGATGTATAAATGCTTTGTCATATTTAATTGTGGGTCAACAAAACATAGCTTGATTGTAATACATTTTGCAGGTAGAATCTGTCATTGTCGGTGGAATTTGGTATTATTTCTTTTATTTATATGTATTATTTTATTATTTTTATGGATTACTTAGAACATTATTTTTATTAAAGTATTATTTATTTTTATGTATTTTTAGAATAGTTTGTGTTATTGAGAATATTATTATAATAATGTGTAATAATTAAAATATTATTTAGAATATTATTTTTATTTATTTTTATCTATCGGTAGATATAAGTTAAATTCATGGAGAATGAATCAGTAGAAAGATGGTGAAGTAATGTATAGTTTTAAGCGAGTGTTTATAGTTGGTCGTATTTTTCAAAATACTTTTTACTTAAAGGGTTATGTTCTTTTTTTAAATAATCATCTGTTGCTTTAATACACGTGCACCAATAGGAATCAACCCCAAATAACAACATTCCATTATACTGTCTCTTTACAAAAAAAATAAAAAATAAAAATAATTTTATACCTCGATCTCTGAAGAAGCTTTAATAAAAGTGAAACATGTTAGATTGACATACATTTCCTACTTTGTTATTTACTTTATTCTATCATCTTGTCTGATTCCGATGCATATATTCAACACACACACACACACACACACACACACACACACACACACACACACATACATATATATATATATATATATATATATATATATATATATATATATATATACACTACCGGCCATAATTATTAGGCCACCACAGTGTTTTAAAAAATGATGTATTTCATACTATTATTTAGTATTTATTGCCAAGTGAATAATTGTAAATGAAAATAGAATGGTTCTTTTGTTAATACTGCACAATAACATGTGCATCAAATGAATTTATAAATATTTAATAATGACCAATATTGCAGTTTCATCAATGACAGAATGAAGAAAACTTAGGGTGAATCGGACGAGTTCATCTTTGTTTCCTTGCCTTGTAAAATTTTGCAAAGTAATAAAAACAAAAGAACCATTCTATTTTCATTTGGCATTAAATACTAAAAATAGTATGAAATACATCACTTCTTTAAAAAAACTGGGGTGGCCTAATAATTATTGCGAGTATATATATATATATATATATTCTCAGATGGAGTGTTTCTGTAGAAGAAAGAAAATGAATAAAAAAGAGACAAGAGGAAAAACTGTACTTAACATACGGGTGTCCTCCACTGACAAACTTTATCAAAGCAATGTAGAATTCATTATACTGCACGTGTTTATATATACGGAACCGAAAATATTTTTTTAAAATATTTGAATATTACTTCCTCACTTTATCAGATTTTTGAATTAAGATACACTGTGCCTTCCTACATGGTGTAATGGTCAGCAAGCTTGTCTCGTTAGAACCTGTTAGAACTGAGTGGTGAACTTGACCTCACTGGGTGCCCCATAGTTTCGGCTTTGTGCCACATCTAAGCCGGGCTAAAAAAATCATCACTGTGCCCATCTCATGCGTTGACTGATCTTTCAACTATCTCATGAACATTCATGAACTTACTCAAGTATACAAATCTTGATCAACCAATGACATCCAAAAAATGTGTCTGGTTTTTTCATGAAAATTTAGAAAAAAAACTTTGTGCAATTTAAATATTTACAGCTTTTAAATATTGTCGATAATGAACGCGATTTGATTGTTAAGGAAAGTTTTCAATCGTATAAAAACAAGAGAGCTACTTTTCTTGGGCTGTACGTTTTCCACTGACATGAAGTGAAACATAATCCCGCTGCTAACCTTGAACGGGATCTACACTCTGTGGTGAATTGGGGCAAGAAGTGGCTTGTCAATTTCAATGCGCCTAAGACCAAGCTGTTGTCTATCACTCATCAGAAGCAACCTCTCCTGCCTCCCATAAGCATGGACTAAGCGATTCTCCCTGAGAGCAATACACTGCGCCTCCTCGGCCTTACCCTCTCTTCTGATCTCAAATGGAACCACTACATCGAGTCCATAGCTAAATCCACTGCTAAGAAGGTTGGGTCATTGTGTCGGGCCAGGATGTTTTTTCCGCCTGAATCATCCTGCATATATACAAGTCAACCATTCGTCCGTGCATGGAGTACTGCTGCCATATATGGTCAGGCGCCCCTGCTGTTCACCTCAGTGTTCTCGAAAGGAGAATCAGTAATGTGATAGGTACTGACTTGGCGGCTCGACTAGAGCCACTTCCCCACCGACAAAATGTGGCCTCCCTTTGTCTGTTCTACAAATACTTTCATAGCTTCTGCTCGGACTAACTTAAGTCACTGGTGCCTCCTCAACAGGAGTTTATTCGTGCAACCAGATTGGTAACTGGGTCCCACCCATCCACAGTTAGGTTAGCCAAATGCAGACGACAATTCTACTCCTGCAGCTTCTTCTCTCGCACTTCCCGCCTGTGGAACTCGCTCCTATATTCTTGCTTTCCTGACGGCTACAACCTCCAGGAATTTAAATGCAATGTCAATACTCATCTATTAACCACTTGACTCTAGTTCTTTCCCCACCCCGTATATCCTTTCCTTTCTTTCCACCTTTGAAACTGTCATCACACCTGCATTCTCATCTTTCTATTGCTCCTTTCTAACTGGTTCGTCTTCCTCTTCACTCTCTTCTAATTAATCTTTTTACACTTATGTAGCCCCTTGCATATCAGTGGCATTACCGCCTTGCACGGGGTGAAAAGATTTTTTTAAAAATTACGTTGCTAAAATCACTTGCTAGGTCTGCTGCAAGCAAAGTGATTTACTGTGTATTGCCTGACAACTTTTCTCGTCTGTCCATTGAATATTGCTTCCATATCTGGTCTGGTGATCCTGATATATGTATCGAGATTCTCGACAAAATCCAAAGAAGGATGTGTAATATAATCGGTCTTCATCTGGCATCTCGACCTCAGTCACTTTCCTACCGGTATGACCTAGCTTCCCTCCATATTTACTATAAATATTTTATAGCAATTGTTCTTAATAACTTTCCTCATTGATACTTTAAATTTTAGCGTATAAGATTGAAATTTGATCTTACCGTTTTACTGTTGAACTCGCAAAATGTAACCGTAAGTTCTATTCTAATATTTTCTTCTCTCGCATCTCTCACCTGTAGAACTTTTCCCCCCTTTTCTTGCTTCCCTGCCAGTTACAACTCTCAAAAGTCTAAATAAAACTCTTATCTTTATTTCATATCTTCCTGAAACCTGTCCTTTTGTTGTCCTTTTACCTTACTTCACATTCTGTTTCACTCCCAGTGTCATTTTGCGTCCTAGTGGCATTATCGCCTTGCTTTGGGTGAAATGATTAAAAACATTTTTAAACAAGATAAAATAATGAAACTAGCATCAAAATTAAGTTTGTCTCTCCTCAAAATTACGGAGGTTTATAAATAAAGAAGGCTTCCAGTTCTATAATGTTTATTTTTAGCGGACTGAATAATGAAACTTGTATCAACAAGGGATAGGGAGACGTGGAGAACCATGATCGCCTATATCCTGAAGGGACAGGGCACATAGAAGAAGAAGAAGAAGAAGAAGAAGAAGAAGAAAAGATCAAAATGAAACAAATTTCTCTACAGAATTACAGAAGTTTGATTGATAAGCAGTTTCCAATTCAATAAAATGTTTTAGACAAAATAGAATAATAATTTTATACAGAGTTCTTGGATTTGGTTAATATTTGCAATTAAGTCAAGTTTGAGATTTTGCTGGCATTATTACTATCTGCATATTTTCTTCCTTTTTCCTAATTTTCTAAATTAAATTTTTCTTTAAAATTTGTTTTTTGTTGTTGTTTTTTTTACTTTCGGTGGGTGAAAATATTGTAAGCACTTGTATAAATATTCAGAGTTAATAATAATTTAACTTTAAAAATAAACGCGGTAATCTATAATTGCATTAACCTTTGTAAATGTTCTTTAAACATTTATATATCCGTTTGTACTTTGTTTGAAAGGAATTATTTTTCTAAAGAAAAAGATAATAAAAGAACAAACAAAAAAATTCTGTTTTCGCACACAGGAAAATATTAAAACAGAAGATGAAAAATGTGGCAGAAATTCGAGGGAGCATTGGAATAGCGAAATATCATCATCATTTATCCACCACACCCAATGGTGCATAGAGCAGCAACTTTTTGTTGCTGTAACAAACTGTTTTATTACGGGGCAAGGTTATTAGCCCTACACCCTACCCCCAAACCCCCAAACCCGGAGGACCATTCTGGGTCCTTACGTTTACAGCACCAGGCATTTCCAAATGGTCACCCATTTAAGTACTGACCAGGCTCGATGTTGCTTAACTTCGGTGATCGGACGGGAACCGGTGTATTCAACACGATATAGTCGTAGACATAGCGAAATATAACTTCCAAAAATTAAAGAAATCAAGAAACAGAAAAACTCTTTTTAAAACGAGCACTCAGTTGTTGTGTAATATAAATCCTTCTATAGAACAGTCGGTTTTGGACAATTTTGTTACGGATGAAGGGGAAACTTCGGTAAATTTTTGTTTTGTTCCCCGAAGGCCTTTACCCCTTCAAATCTTTCCAAAACATCCTTATTTCCGTGCAAATGTAAATGCTGAACTAAAATCGATAATTGCTTATTGACGAAACCTACCTTTTTTAAAGTTTACAACCAGAAAAATATCTAACTTCTTTTCGCAGTTTATCTCACCCCGTAACCAAGCTTCAAAAAATGTTATTCACTGCAGAATGACTTCACGCGTAGTTTGCTGATTTTTCGACCAATTTACTTCCTCTTTGCAATTAATACGCGGAAATTGAGTTCCGAACCGAAACAAATCACGGAGTATTTCCTGAAAGGAAATAAACGGGCCGAAATAAGTATCCTACGCCTCAATTCATTCAGCGGTGAATCAGATATGAGAACGGTGGTAAGGGGTGAGATATAGTCCGAGTTTTTTCTGGTCGATAACAGGAAAAAAGGTAAATTTCTTCAATAAACAATTATCGATTTGAGTTCAGCATATACATTTGCACGTAATTAAGGAAATTTAGGAAAGATTTGACGGGGTAAAGGCCTTCGGGGAACAAAACAAAAATTTTCCGAAACTTGTAGTAACAGAGACGTGATTCTACAGAAGAATGCTGAGAATATCATGAACAGGGAAATGTTATCAATGAGAAAGTCTTAAGGAAAATAGGAACGAATACGATAATTTTACTTAAAATCAGAAACAGTTTAAATTTCTGGGACATATAACGAAGAAAGAGGGCTTGGAAAATTTGTTATTCACTGGATACCTTGAACGCAAGAAGAGCCGGAGAAACGTCCAGAAACTGACTCGTAAATAGACGGCAGAACATAGACAGAGAGGAAAAATAAGTGGAGAAATATTACTTTGAGTTATAAAGAATGGGAAGTTATGGAGAACCATTATCGTCCACATCCAGAAAGAAAATAACAAATAAAAAAAGTTACTTCTGTAGATAAATTCATTTAATCTGTTCAAAGGTGTCGATTAATGCTCATATGGGATAAAACTGACACTCTTTTAAATGAACAAGCTTCCAATCGTGCTTGGGTGAAACTAAAACTACTTCCGGTAAGAAAACGAGGGAAGAAATCTTTGCATTTAAGAATGTGGAAGGTTAAATGAAAGAAGAAAATGACGAGTAGGAATCAGAAGAGGATAAAGAAGTCGAAAGTGGGACCGTGTTCATGTTTTAAACTCTGATAACAAATAAACGTGTGAAAATGTCTGACTTGAAATGTCTATTTTTAAGAATAAAAAACAAATTTGATTTCTCTTTCCTTTCATTTTTTTTTCTTCTTCTTCAACTGATGATTCGTCATTTTTTTTTTTTTTTGGATATCATTACTGTTACTGTTGTAATATTTTTTTATGTTGCGTCTTTTAATTTTTTCTTACTTCGGCTTTCGTTTGGGTGTTAGTTTTATTTGCTACTGAAGCTACAACGACTACTTCTCTCTCTCTCTCTCTCTCTCTCTCTCTCTCTCTCTCTCTAATCTCTACGGAAATCTTATTTTTCTACTTCCGGGGCAAACAGAGATTTGCCTCACTCAGCTTACGGCTGGAGAAAAAAAAAAATCAAACAAAAACCAAAAAAACAACCTGACTTCTAGATAACAGATCCCTGTAAAAAAAAAAATTATCTTAATTGTATAAAAAAGCTGTCAAAATTTTGAATGTTTTAAAAAAAATTCATCTTAAAAATGCTTCTTTAATAAATATTTCTGAGATTTATTCAATTTGCTTAAATTAATTTTTTCTGTGATCCTCTTACAGAAATGAACATTTATTTTCATTTATTTATTCATTGTTCATTTATAAATGAGGAATTTACAGTTTTATAAAGTACATTGTGTTTTTGCTGTTTGTATATCCTCCCCCTCCTCCTCCTCCTCATCATCATCATCATCATCATTAATATCATCATCGCTGCCGTCGTCGGTAGCAGAATCAATCATAGTTTTCGTCTATTTTTTTTTCTTTTTCTTCTTCTACAACGTTCTCTTTATTATTATACCTTCTTCTCTCCACCTTCTTCCACTGCATTCGTCTTCAGCACCATCACCAAAATCCACCCCCAAATCACCACCACCACTACCACCTTCTTCTTCTTCTTCTTCTTCTTCTTCTTCATTAGTTCCTCTTCCTTCACCTTCTTTCTCTTAGTTTTCGTTACCATCATCAACAAACTAAGTACCACCGGCCCCATCTTCTCTTCCCTCCTTTCCTCCTCTTCCTCCAACATACTCTTTTTCATTTCTTCTTCTCCGTTGTCTTTTTCTTCTTGTTGTCCTATTAATACTTATTTCGGATTTAAAATTATCGCTACCATTACCAATGATATCATCGTCATCATCATCATCGGCAGCCGGGACTTTCACTATCAATGTTGTTTCTTGTCTTAATTGCCAATAATCAGTCATCATCATTTTTTGATTAACATCTCTTTTTCTTTTATTTCCTTATCTTCTCTACATATTCTATTATTATCTACCACTACGACGACGGTGATTAGTACTACGACTACCACTAATACTACAGTTTTTTATTGTCTCTATTAAATTTTTTTTTCAATATGATCACCATAATGTGATTTTTTTTACATTTTCCAAATCCATAATAACAGTGTCTATCTCTTCAGATTATTAATCATCTATAATTTGCTTTTTTCTTCATCTCTGTTTGTTGTTCTTTTCCTTTTTTTTGTTTGTTTTTTGTTTGTTTGTTTTTTGTACTTTTTCCCCTTCCTCTTTTTCATCGTGAAATAACCATTACTGTCCTTTCTCGTTCTTTTCTTTTCTACGTTGGGTCGATCAGAACGAGTGTCGTTTAAAAGAATTAAAAAAAAAAAAAAGGATATATAAAAACGCACGTCAAGAAATCTCTCTTGTTACTCAGTAGATATGAGTCAGTTACCTTCGGAAGATTTTTGTACCCAACCGCTATTCACGACGACCGCAACTATTACCCCTTGCTCCTCCATTCCATGCTCTCGCTTTTTCTCGTGTAAGATGCTAAAGATAACGAGAGTTTGTTTCTTTCACACCTCACATCGCGATTAGCATCGGGCGTAAACTGTCAAGTGAATGAAGCCAAATGACATTAGCTTATCGGCGTCAATCTTTTCCCTGGAACGCATCGTCAACATCACTCACCTTATCTGTTATGCACCTTGTTATGTTTGATACACTGTTATGTTATACCCTTGTTATTTGCTATGTTATAGAATTGCTCTGCTTTATACATTGGATTCATATGTTCATTTCTGGTTACTTGACTTTTATTCTTTGTCTTTTTATTATTCTGCTCTCTTTCATTCTTTTTCATAATATATTAGCTTTTGATATTTTTTCACAAATTTGTTTTTTCTTTTCTTTCTTTTATTACTCTTTCTTGCATGACTTAACTAAATAAAGTATTTTCTTCGACGAATCTGAAATTTGTCTAAATTTAACGAAGTCTTTTTTAGACTTTTCTTTCTTTCTTTCTTTCTTTCTTTCCTTCTTTCTTTCTTTCTTTCTTTCTTTCTTAGACCTATCCTTATCATTTTCTACAATTCTTCCTTCCTTCTTTTCTTCCTTCCTTCCTTAATTCTCTCCTTCCTTCCTTCCTTAATTCTCTCTTTCCTTCCTTCCTTCCTTCCTTCCTTCCTTCCTTCCTTCCTTCCTTCCTTAATTCTCTCTTTCCTTCCTTCCTTTCTTCTTTCCTTCCTTCCTTCCTTCCTTCCTTCCTTCCTTCCTTCCTTCTGTCATTATCTTCCTTTTATTATTTTTCTTTCTTACTTTCAATTTTTATTTCTTTTCTTTCTTTCTTCTCATGCTTTCTATTCTTTTGCATTCTTTCTTTCTTTCTTTCTTTCTTTCTTTCTTTCTTAGAATCGTCCTTAATATGTTCGTTTTCTAGAATTCTTTCTTTCTCATGTTATATCATTTAGAGATTTTTTTCTTAAATATATATTTCTTCTAGAAATCTTTATTACATGACTTAAATCTCTTTTCTTAAATGAATGTAAATGTAAAAACATTCAGTGTTTTTCTTCTTTCTTTTTTATTTTTTCTTCCTATTATTATTATTATTATTATTAAATTATTGCAAAAGTTTGTGCCCGATTAGAAAATAAAAAAAAAATCTTATAGTCGCAAAAACAAAACATTTATGAGTCAAGTACATTATCGTCATTGTTTTAAACAACTGTCTCTACAAGTTTGTTGATACCATTTTCGTAGAAACATCGTGTTTTGTTCTGTGGGGACTGGATCAAATGAAAATCCGAACGAGTCAAGTCAGAAGAATACGGTGGCTGCTGGAGGGTTTCCCATTCCTACTCTTTAAGTTTCTGTAAAGTCTGTTTTGCAACATGTGTTCTTGCGTTGTCGTGGTGGGAAATAACATCTTTTCGATTTGCAAATGTCCTCGGTTTTTCTTTAACCCATGCCTCTACAAATGGCGAAAGCCAGATGAGATATCAATTTTCAGACTCTTAGCAATCTCTTCCGTCGGAATCTTCGGTTTATTCTCCAAAAATGCTAACTTCATCGACGTTGGAAGATCAGCCGGGGCGTGGGTGGGTAAATGTTTAGGTTAAAATCATTCTGACAAAATCTTCCAAACCACTTTTTTGGCTGTCCGAAGAGACAGAGCTCGATTCAAATAAAGCTTCCGTTTTGTTTTTTTGTTTTTTTGGGGGGGGGGGGGGTTTCAGTTCCGACGCTGACTCTTTTCTGAAATGCAAAATGTTCATCCTCCATCTTTAAGGCAGTCATTTGTGGAAAAAAACGTCAACATTCAACAACGTCTGACTCGCAACAGAACAATGGAAGTGCTCAATTTAGGCTACACCAGAAATCGGCACAAAAACAAACGTCAGTGTCATTTTTTTTCAGTTGGAGTAGATAGACTAAACTATCGCCCAGTTCACACTCCACCCACGTCTATTGAACAGGTGTAGAGGCTCATCCCTTGTTTCCTGTTTAGGATGTGGTTTCTGGTTTTCTCTTTCCAATCTTTTCACTTTTCTTCTTTTTTTTTTTCAATTGGAGTAGATAGACTAAACTATCGCCCGGTTCACACTCCACCCACGTCTATTGAACAGGTGTAGAGGCTCATCCCTTGTTCCCTGTTTAGGATGTGGTTTCCGGCTTTCTCTCTTCTAATCTTTTCACTCTTACGTAGCCCCAGGCACATCAGTGGTGTTACCGCCTTGCTCGGGGTGATATGATTAAAAAAAAAAAAAAAAAAACAAGAAAATCGAGCACGAACTTTTGCAATGATCGAATTATATTTAGTATAGTATTTCCATGATCATAATGTTGATACGAGCAGAAGCGGTGTTATTTTCTCAAATCGCAAATATGACAGTCGGAGATTGAATTTTTGTCTTTTTTATTCTTGATTCTGAAGATTGAAAAAACAATGAGGGAAGATAGAGAAAAATCTAAAGTAAATTTCTTGACGTTTTCTTCGCGTGTATTTAAACTTAGTTCTTTCTTTTTTTTTTTTTCAACTTCCTTCTCATATCGTTTTGGAACCTTTTCAATTTTTATCTTTCTTTTTTTCTGTCTTTCATATTTGTTCATTTTTTTCTTTTTATGCTTTTCTTTTTTCTTTCTTTCTTTCTTTCTTTCTGCTTATTTTCTTTTTTTTCTATCTGTCTTTCTTTTTTCTTATCCTTTATAAATCTTTTCCCATCTTTCTTCTTGTCATGTCCTTCTTTCTTTTTCTCCTTTATTTATTTCGTATTTTTCTTCATTCCTATTTCTCTTACCTTTCTTTCTATTTTCTTTCTATTATTTTCTTTTTCTTTTTTTCTTTCTTTGCTTGCTGGCCTGCTTCCTTATTTTCGAGATTTCATCGAAAGTTCTTTGTGTTCATTGGATATCTCTTGTGACGTCATTAATGCTAATGTTAAATATGGCGGATGTGCTTGCAATGATTAGACCTGCTGATAGAAAAGTTGAACATATCGACGACAGTTTTATTATATCGATTATGTTTTTTTATATAAGAGAATTCATCAAATAGAAAACTCGAGAACCACTCATGGTAGATGGTTAAAATAAAAGTGACGTAATATGAATGAAAGAGGAGATGGTAGGAAGTGAAGATTATGAGGATGAGGAGGGTATATAAAAATTGATCCTTGACTTGAATATATTACAATATTAACGTTGTAATGTTCAAAGAAGCATCAATACAAAATAACAGTTCTTGACTAAAACAGCTTCCACTTTACATTTGGAAAGGTGAAAAATGGAGTATTCGACTCTGTGGAGGAAGCATGGCGTGTTTTAGCAGTAAAGGTCTGAACCGGTTGGATTAGAAATGAAGCTCGTCACACATTCTTCATGTAAATATATAAAAAGTTTTACGTAGATACTTAGAAAATAACTGCTTAGAAATTGGTATGATTATTTTTTAACAATGTTCACCCTATATAAGGCCCAAGAACCACTCGAGGTAATCCGGCTGTTCGATTCTAAAAACTAATTTACTGTACGTTTATACATCGAAGATGACGGGAGAGTCCAACACACGAACATTATAATATATATATATATATATATATATATATATATATATATATATAAACATGTTACGGAAATTAACGAATTTTAACGAAACTTGGTTATAAGCAACCGACAATTTGTAATGAATTATAAAAATAATGTTCAAAATAATATTTATATATATATATATTTCATTTGCAAATCTGATGAAGCCTAGAATGGTGAAACGTGTAATAAAATCTATTGTTGATTAAACTTTTTCCATTTGTCAAAGTTCTTAAAAGTTCGGCAGGATTCTATACTCTATTTTAAGCGCGCGCGCATGCACACGCACACACACACACACACACACACACACACACACACACACACATTACATATATATAGAAAGAGAGAGTGAGAGAGAGTGGTTACGATTGATAAATTGTCGTCTACATTGCGCAAAAATGAAAATACTGACACCTCATTTTAACAGATATACTTACCAAAAGTACTCAAAAATATCTTGAAATTCTAAAGAGTACATTTATTCAATAAAATCACAGTCGCCAGACGACTTCAAAATCTCCTGCACTTCTTCTGAACAGCCTCCTTCCTTGCTTAAGTTCTTGAAAGCTGCCATAATCCTTGACTTCAGTTCATCTTTTGTATTTTGTTGAGCTCTCTCTCTCTCTCAACTGCACCCCAAACATAATAATCAAAGGGGTTGCAGTCTGAGTTTCGTTTTTTTTTTTTTTTGTCTGTTTTCTCTCAATTTCTGGCGGAGTTTTAATAAAAGTAAAACATAATAAATTGAAATACGTTTACTATCTGTTCTCTATTTTTTCATACATATATATATATATATATATATATATATATATATATATATATATATATATACAAGCTATGTGGTAATATTTTTCAATAAACATGCATAGTTTCTTCTTCTTATATGTGCCCTGTTCCTTCAGGACATAGGCGATCATGGTTCTCCACGTCTCCCTATCCCTTGTGGCTCTTAGTAAGTTTGCTCTTGTTATACCTCGCAACCCCCGTTCCGTCATCCACCTGATCAGGCCCTGCAAATATGTTATCCGCTGCCTTCCTCTGTCTCTTTTTCCTTCTATCTGTCCAGTCAGTATCAGGTTCTCCAAGCTCTCATTCCTTATTGCATGTCCCAGGAACTTCAGTTGTCTCTTCCTGATGCTCAGTAATAATTTCCTTTTTGTTGCCTTTCTTTCCAACACCTCATCGTTGCTTGCATGCTCAGTCCATGATATCGGCAGCATCCTTCTGTAGAACCACATTTCCGCTGCTTCCAGTTTTGTCCTCATTTTCGATGATATTGTCCAGTATTCACAGCCATATTGAAGAACTGACATCACATAACAATCCAGTACTCTCTTCTTTGTTTCTAATGAAAGTTTCCTGTGTCTTAATACTTTACTCAGCTTCTGGAACGCGTCCTTTGCTATGCCAATTCGCTTTCGGATCTCTGTGTCGCACTTTCCATCTCCTGTTAGAACACTTAAGGCAGTTAATGACTGTAATCACTAAATTGGTACTGCAATTTCCAGTGGATACACGGTAGTTTGGTACCTGCATGAAAGTAAATAATTCTTTTGGAAAAAATAAGAAGTAATGTAATGATTAAGTCATTTAAAAATGTTCTGAAGACGATAATCTCTTTGATCATAATATTGAATCTAACGATGGAATATCGGATTTCAGTCGTAGCGATCGTGAAAGTAGTGTTGGCTTTGAACCAAAACTATTAACAGTGCACTTTTTTCTTTTTACAAACGAAAAGGTTTACTGTTATTAAGTTTAAGAAACAGGAAATTTTCGCTAGAAATTAAGAAAAGAGTATTAAATTATTATGTGATATCTTCTCAATTGAGTGCTGGACAGTCTCTTCAAAGATAAAAGACACTTGAAGCAATAGAAATATGGTTCTACAGAAGCATGCTGAGGATATCATGAACCGAAGATGTGAGTCACAAGGAAGTTTTAGAGAAAATGGAAACAAAAATGAAACTATGACTTAACATCAGGAGGGAGTTGAGGTTTCTTTTGCCATAACGAGGAAGGGGGGCTTAGAAAATCTAATATTCACGGAACAGAGAGAGGGCAAGAAGGACAGGAAAAGCTAATGCATAACATACTGAGCTTGAGTAAATGGATAGCGGAATAGAACTCGCAAGAAATAACTGAAAGAGCTACAAAGGATAGGAAGTCGTGGAAAACCATGATCGTTTATGTCCTGAAGAGACATGGTACATGAAGAAGAACATTTTTTTATTTAAGTATATCTTTATTTTGATGTTCTAACCTCTTTTTTGTTTAGAATACTAATTTCTAAAAGATCAAATTTACTTTTAGCCCACCAAAAATCTTTCAAAATACGTTACTTTTAAGACTGTTGACTGCAAACACAACGTATTTTCTGAAACTTAATACGTCTTCTATTCTGAAAAATGCTCTACAAATATTCATTCATTTCCCCATTGTCCGTCTTTTTTTACTTTTTCTTTTTTCGCGTGTTTTTATAACTTTGTATTTTTTCATTTCTAAGTTTTTGTTTTTTTTTTCTTTTGACCTATTTTTGTCTGTTTCTGTTTATCCGTCTTCCATTTACAATATTTTGTTGCAAGTTACATACCTATAAATCTACCATTCATCTATGCTTAGAATATTTCTGCCACATATGGTCAGGTGGCCCTGCTGTTTACCTGGAGCTCCTTCATAAAATTCAAAGATGAATAAGCAATGTTATTGCTCCTGACCTGGTGGCTCAGCTTCAATCACTTACCCACAGCCGTAAGGTTCCCTCTCTGTGTCTATTTCATGTTATTGTTCAGATGAGCTCTTCGCTCTGTTACCCAGACTTCCTGAATTTAAGCGCAATACCCGAGTGGCGTTGCGATCTCATCAGTTAACACATGGTCTAGCTAGATGTAGCTGTATGTTCTATGCTAACAGTTCCTTTTCTCTCACATTTCGCATGTGGAACTCCCTTCCGGCTCCTTGCCTTTCAGTCAACTTTAATCCGCGAAAATTTAAATGCAGTATCTATCACTATTTACTGTCCTCCTGTTAACACTTTTCTCTTTCTTTTTTTCTATTAATGTTTCTGTTACTAATTACTAATTAATTTTTTCGCCCTTTAAGTCCCCTTGCGTTTTGGTAGCTTTACCAACTTGCTTTTGGTGATTAAAAAAATGGTGAACACCCAAACAAAAACAAGATCTTATGAATGTATAAAGATAAATTTATATATATAAAAAGAAATTACCAAAAATACATATTTATAGTAAAATTATTAAATTACTTCAAAACTCGTAAGAAAATTTAATTTCGGCATTAAATAACCCATAAAGAGTTGATATGCAACTCACACTCCACCCACGTCTATTGAACAGGTGAAGAGGCTCATCCCTTGTTTCCTGTTTAGGGTGTGGTTTCCGGCTTTCTCTTTTCCAATCTTTTCACTCTTACGTAGCCCCCTGCACATCAGTGGCATTACTGCCTTGCTCGGGGTGATATGATTAAAAAACAAACAAAAAAAACAAAAAACAAATCAATCAATCTGTTGTAGAGTGGCTGACACCTCTGCATCACTCTCAATGAACGAATAGCTCATAGCTAATATATTTTATTTAAGTAAAGAATAAAGAATTCGAAGTGTAATATTCGCATGTTATTCGAATAATATTCGGACTGATTACTTCGGAGAATATTGCTATCTAAACCCCCTTATTTGTGTTGCAAATTCTGTTATGTCTGCAATTGTAACTATTGTATTGTTCTGTGTATATCTGTCTGGCACCGGATATTGTGCTGAATAATACCGCGACACACCTTTTCTATGTATCATGTCCACCTCGGATATGACACCACAATCAATTGATCAGCTAAGATCATGCTTGAAATAGGTGTATAAGAGAGAGGGATATAAACTTGCAAAATTCGTCGAAGACTTGAGAAATTAAAATAAATAATTATTTTATATTAGTGAAAGTCGTCCTGGATTTCTTACACTCAACATTCAGCGTTAGTAAAAAGTATTCATCATTTCTTTTGATCCCTTATAAAAAACATGCATGTTTGGATTTTTCGAATAGATGATTTTATAACTTTCTGCTCGGCCGTGTGCATATTCATATGTCAGATATAATTCTGGAGCTTCTCTAAATGCAAAGCTGGAAAAATAAACCCCAACAACTTGTGTTCTTTACATGAAAGTTTTATCAATGAACTCGAAATTCTTAATACTTTTGATGAATTAGTTTATACAGGTTGGTAATAAATGGCTTCTATTTAAGTGCCTGATTGGCCTTCTCGTAATTGATCCTGACTGGATTTCGTGACTCGATTCAATCATACATCAAGCAGACTGCACACTCGTTATAGTGCAATATTAATTCACATGATACCATAGTACTGTCAACATGCTTGGTGCCCTAGCAGTACCACCATCATTCGTGGTACTATCACAGTATTATTACTATGTTTGATGCTATTACCCTAATATCACCATGTATTCATCTGTCACGATACAACAACACTATCATCATATTTGTTACAATCACGGAACCCTCGCCATGCTTGTTGCAACTTCGTTATCATCATAATATGCAGTATTATCTCGATATTGTCATCATATAATAGTGCATATTAAACATTTTGTGTTATAAAAATCGCAAGACTTAAAACGAGCCGTAAGCAATTTTAAATATGTCGATATCAAAGGCAATCTTTATTATGTTTTAACTCACAAAATATTCACGTCGTTTTTATACTTGTTAAAACCTTCCTATTTTTTTTTATCTGTAACTCAAATATCTAAGCATAAATGGCGTCATTTTTGTATAACTCATATCAACTAGATATTACAAATATTAATTGTAACAATAATCACGGATTTTATAACACTCTTAAAACATAATGTAATAATTTGTACATTTTCTTTCAAGAATTAATCTTAATACTGTTACTTGTTTTCCTGAGAGCTACAACTTCCAGGAATTTAAATGCAATGTCAATTCCCCTCTTATTCACTTGACTCTATTCCTTTCTACATCGCCCCGTGTATCTTGTTCTTTTCCTTTCTCTCTACCTTCGCAACTGTCTTCACCCTTGTGTTCACATTCTTTACCCGCTGTAACTGGTTCGTCTTTCTCTTCACTCTCCTTCTGCCTAAAATTTTAACTCTCTTATGCAGTCCCCCTGATCATCAGTGGCGGTACCGCTTTGCTTGGGGGTGAAACGATTTTAAAAAAAAATCTGCTATTCATCTCAAAGTTCTTGAAAAAATAAAAACAATGATCTGCAATGTAATCGATTCTGACTTGGCCTACCTCTCTGTTTTTTACAAATATTTTCATTGCAACTGTTCTGACGAGCATTTTTCTCTGGTGCCCCGACCAAATAAATTTAAACATGCTACTAGATTGGCATTTAGGTCCCACCATTTTACTGTTGAAATAATTAAATGTAACTACCACTTTTACTCCAGCAATATCTTTTTTTGCACGTCCAGCCTGTGGAACTCCCTTCCATTTACTTGCTTCCCTGATAGCTACAATCTCAAAAAATTTAAATGCAACGTCAATTGCCATCTTCTGTCTTCTTAAATCCCATTCATTATTTATTCTTTCTTCAACACCCACAGTCCCCAATTATTTCTCTCACTGTAAGTCCCTGCACACTGGTGTCAGCACCGCTTTGCTTGGGGTGAAATGATAAAAAACAACCTTCATTGCAAGAAAATAGAATCAATTTAATCATAAAATAAAAATGACACTGACGTATTAAAACAGGTATTACACTGTGTTTAAAATTAATTTTTGTCATACAAATTAAGTTACATTACGCCATGTTTGATGTCTACTAAAAGAAAATATTTTACTATGTATTTGAAAATTTTCATATAGCCATTATAGAAATATAGGATCTAGTGAAAATTAACTTTCTTAATGATTATTTACCTGGATTTTGAAAAACAAATTTATTTAAAATATACTGCGAAATACATTTGTTTACAGTTGGTGCCTGTTACCTATCAATTCATTTTAAAGGTCAAGTAGAAATTTAATCAGCTTCTTATGGGCAACCTCGCTTCAATTTACTAGCCGTTCGTGGTATGGAAACAAGGAATCCTAATATTACTTAAACGGTAAAAGTATATTCGATAACGTTAAAGCACTTACATATAATGGGTGACACTCTAGTTCTCAATATAGCAATTTTAATCGTGACAAGAACAATAATTTTCTCTGAATAATTGCAAATTCTTGAGAAACACGAAACATAAAGGAAAAACGATCATTCGAAAAAACAATTAGGACCTTGATCTACAAAATATTAATACGATATACGACCAGCGTTCGAAAAGGTTAACATGGGTCATTTGATACAAAGAGTTGAGAAAAAAAAGCTATGAGCAATGCAATAGTAGTATTTGTTTTAGAAATAGGTACTTCAAAAGTATTATAAAGCATGTCCATTAGTAAAAAAAAAATTATACTGATTACTTATTCTATGCGTATCTAGACCTCAATTGATTTATATGTATTCTATAACGGAATCGTCCATCTTCGACAATGTACATCGCACTAACAAGGTGTTGAATTATTTTTCCTTCCTGCCACTCTTTCTTTCCGGCTTTAAAGTTTTATAAAGAAAAGTTTATCTTCTTCGCTATGTGCCTTGTTCTTTCAGGACGCAGGCGATCATGGCTTTCCACGTCTCCCTATCCTTGGTGGCTTTCTCCTGTTACACCACGCAACCTCGTTCTGTCATCCACCTGCTCAGGCCCTTCAAATATATCCAAAATATATCCACTGCTTTCCCCTGCTTCATTTTCCATCTATCTGACCTGTTAGTATCAGGTTTTTCAAGCCCTCTTTCCTCATTGCGTGTCCCAAGAACTTCAGCTGTCTCTTCCTGATGTTCAGTATTAATTTCTTTTTAGTTTCTATCCTTTCCAAAACCTCCTAATTGCTCACATTCTCGATCCATGATATCCGCAGCATCCTTCTGTATAACCACATTTCAATTGCTTCAAGTTTTTCCTTCATCTTTGTTGAGATGGTCATCGCTGATCTTAAATTAGCTGGTAGTATTAAATTTTCGAAAGTTCTCGTTTATTTCCAGGCAGTTATTTGTCGAAAACAGATCTCACTTTCCTAGCAAACATCAGCTCTCCAGATGACATTTTAGTGGTAACGTTTTCATTGACGTCATTTGATATCAGCCAAAAATTCGGCCGTTTGATTTTTTGCAGAGTTTTTTAAAAACTAACGAGAAACAAACTGAATTATTGATACTGTCAGGTACTTCAAACCTTGAAAAAGGTTCACGTAAGAATTTAATTCATATTGCAGTAGTCGGTCGTTTACGCTTCAATATCTCACGCCATTTTGTAAAACTGCCGACCAGAATTAAATAGTATGAACCATTTTGCTGTCCATATGCGGACTTGTCTATGGTTTATCAGTGCACAGTCATTTCCGATCATTTATAGTTGGTGGTTTTACTGCTGAATTCTAACTGTATATTCAATATCTACGCGGTTTTCTAATCTATCAAGTTCGGTGTTAATAGACTGCAACACAGCAAAAATATCTTTCTTTTAGGCTTAAAAAATGATATCATATTTTCTTTTACTTTAAAAAATGCCGTTGACTGTGTACATTTTCCCAATTTCTCTGAGAAAATATTCAGGAATTTATTTTTAGCTCATTCAGCGTTTCTTCAGCTATAAGCTTTTCCGCTGACGAAAAATGAAATTTTCCGCCGAATGAATTAATCTGCCAATTCCACCGATCAAATAATTATTCTAGACGGTCGACGCCTACTAAATTCAACTTTGAATTTTTTAGTGGGTAAATATCTGCATCTTTACTTTTACCCGCAAAAGCAATGTTACAGGTAATTTTCACAAGAAGAATTAATTTTTTGCCCGATATTCCTATTGCAATTTTGTCGTTTTTTGTTTTGTTTTGTTTTTCTTTGCTTTTTTTTCAAGATAGGCTTGCCGATTCTTTTCCAAGTTTGTTTATCAATAATTGTAATATCGCTACCTGCATCCAACTGAAATCTAAGCGTAGCCATATTCATTTTTATTGTTACGTATTTTCTATAATAATAAGCTTTCCAATATTTTAGCTGGTACTACTTTAAGCAAGTTTGTGTATTGCAGTTTGATTTGCAGTAGCTTCGTTTGTGACTTATTTTTCCACAAAACACTTTTTGGTTTCAAGTGGACACTTCTTTCTGAAACGAAGTAGACCGCAGTCATAGCATCAGTTGAATTTTGCAGAATTTATATTTCGGATTTTTCCTTTTGATAGTACTATTTTTTTCCTGTCTTTTGTCGAACATGCCATTTTGTTTGATTTTTGATGTATCGTGCCTTAAGTTGACAATTTATTTTTTTCATTTGTTTATTTATTTATTTATTTATTTATTTTTTGTACTCTTCCGCAACATTTTGTATCGTGGATCCTGTTCAAGTTTTGTAAAAATTCCGCAGCGCTGCTTAATGTTAAACATTTAATGAGGATTAGATATTTAAATCTGTTTGAGTATCCAGCTTAAATTTCTCATAATCACTGTTAACTTTACCGGTATATGTAACACAATCTTCATATTAGTCCTTAGCAAGGTTCATAAATTACCAACATATATAATAAATGATTTCTTTTCTCAAAAAAATTTGATAAATCGACATAGTTTTGTTAAAAGACACTTTTTCTGTAGTATTCGGAACAATGAAATTCAGATATTTGTCCAGTAGGGCACAATTTTCATAACAGAAGACGTACTTTCTTTTTATCAGACTATCCTTGACGTTCTTTTCTTAAAATGGTCTCGTACCTTCTAAGGTACAATATGAATGTAAAATTTTCTTCTGGGACGTGCTTAAATTCACTAATTGAATTAGCGACTGTGTTCGGTGAAAATGAATTCGACATATTGTCTTTTTCTTGCATTTCCAGCATTGCCTTCATATGTTGTAATAATGTATTCTGGAATTCTTGCCTTTACTGAATAATCATCTTCAGATCTTCCATAGTTTGCACAATTTCTTCCATGTTTGCACAATTTAGGAAGAAAAAGTGTTGTTTTTTTTTTCTTTTCCGTATGAATTAGAATTCTCCGTCGTCACTGTTAAGTTAAACGAGAGAGAAATACATTGTTTTTCTTTTCCTGTATGAGTTCCGATCCTTGTCACAAATATGTTTAAATATAATGTCGCTTGAAGTCGACGTCGTCTTGTTGAAATTTGTAGTATTATATGAAGTTCATTTACGGCTAGCAGTATCTCAATCTAGGTATATCTAGACAACTTTCAGAAGGGTGGAGGTGACAGATCTCCCGAGATACCTTGGGAGCCTTGCAACCACTCAAGAAAGTGAGCAAGACTCTAACTAATTGCATTAGTATTGCATACAAATCTACTGCTAAGAAGATCGGAACCCTGTGTCGGGCCAGGAAGTTCTCGTCTGAATCCATCATGCACATTTACAAATCTACCATCCGCCCGTGCATTGAATACTATGGTTATATCTGGTCAGGCGCCACCTTGGGGGTTCTCGACAAGATCCAAAGAAGAATTTGCAATGTAGTCGAACCCGACATGGCGATTCAACTCCAGTCTCTTTCACTGACTAGGTGTGGTTTCCCTCTGTCTCTTCTACAAATACTTTCAGAGCTTCTGCTCCGACGAGCTTAGCTCCTTGGTCCCCCAACTTACGCGAACTTACTCGAGCTACTAGACTGGCAACAAGGCCCCACCCTTTTACTGCGAAAACAATCAAGTGTAACCACAACTTTTACTCTGGAAACTTTTTTTCGCACTTCCCGCCTGTTGAACTCCCTTCCATATTCTTGTTTCTCTAAGAGTTTAAATGCAACGTCAACTGTCATCTCTTATCTCCGACACTTACTGTGACCCTTTCTCCCCTCTCTTATAACCCATCCGCCCGTATATTGAATACTGCTGCCACATCTGGTCAGGTGCCCCTGCTATTCTCCTCGGGGTTCTTGACAAAATACAGCGCAGAATCTGTAATGTGATCGATACCGAAATGGCAGACCGACTGCAGTCACTCTTTCACCAGCGTGACATGGCTTCTCTGTGCCTCTTCTATAAATAATTTCACGGCTTCTGCTCTGATGAACTTAGATCCCTGGTGCCCCCTAGGTACGAATTTGCACGAGATACTAGATTAGCAACTAGGTCCCACCCTTTTACAGTGAAACCGATAAAATGTAACTGCAATTTCAACTCCAACAGCTTCTTTTCTTGCACTTCCCGCCTGTGGAATTCCCTTCCAGATACTTGCTTCCCCGACAGCTACAATCTCCAGAAGTTTAAATGTAAAGTCAATAGACACCTCCTAACGCAGTAACTCGCATCCATTCTCTCAAACACTCTTTCCATCTACCCAACCCTCATCCTCAGTATCCTTACCCATCTATCACCCTCCTTCTGACATTTCCTATATCTAATCACTCTTTCTCATCACTTTCCCCTGTGTAATCCCCTGCGAATCGGTGGCACTTCTATCTTGCTTAGGGTGAGAATATTATAAAAAAAAATATGTAGAAAAAAGTAGAAGCACGGAGAGTTGATAAAGGAGAATTGGGTAAGTGTGCGAAGCGTATACTTCCGGCTTCTCCTTAAAAGGAAAGATTTGTCCAAGACCACAGACGAACTTCGTCTTCGAATTTATCCCGCACCCCCGGTTAGTTCATTTGCAGCGAGCGATCAGGTTCAAACCAAACGCCAACTATCTTGATTGGCTCTTCCGTCCAGAAGGAAGGTTCTGGAAAAGAGAAACCCTTCACGCGCCCAACTGCAAGCCAATAGACGTATCGCAGTTGATCCTGACTACTGTCGCCGTCTCATGCTCTTTAATCTCTTGATTTTGTCAATCTCGGATCTGCTCGACACAAGAACCGAAACGTCATCAGCCTAGACGGAGTACCTGATCGAGTACTGAGATTCCGCATCGGACCAAATTCGCCTTTAACTTGCGAAGGAAAGACTCCGACGCAAGAATCCTAGTTAAGGCTACTTTCTCACTATCGCGGGATTTAATCGCCCGATCAACTATTGCACCAATGGGATATGAAGTGAATGACAAAAAAGTGACACAGTATGCGTGATGCGGTTTTTATTAGCAAGAATGTAGCTTGCACGAACATTTGCCATAAAAATGGCGGCAGAGTAGAGAGAGGCTAGTAACGTTTGTAGAAAAAGGGTTGTTGTGTGGTAAACATTTAATCACCGACAAAACTACACATACGCTTTTGAACTCGGTCGAGGGTGTAATGTGAGGAGCGGGCAACTTCGGCCCAGTTGTGGTAACAATACTTCAATTTTGCTCTTGCAAATATTGATTATGGTAGAATGAGTCAAATACTTTCTGTATCGGTACAAGAAACCAACCATTTTTCCAGCATCTTTAGTGATGGATCTCAGGTCTGGTGTGAGCTTACGTCCCAATAGACATTTCAGGCAAGAAGTATCTGTTTAACATTTTTGCCTACGCATATTTATTAGCTAGGATTCTCAAATTTTATTTGCTA
Source organism: Ascarosepion bandense (assembly GCA_037127315.1). Taxonomy (NCBI): domain Eukaryota; kingdom Metazoa; phylum Mollusca; class Cephalopoda; order Sepiida; family Sepiidae; genus Ascarosepion; species Ascarosepion bandense. Next base: position 89,622 of record JBBBDQ010001241.1, on the reverse strand, counting down.
CTTTTTCTTCTTCGAAAATAATAGATAGGTTTCTAGTTCACATTCCTCCCCGGTCTTTTCAAAAGAAATAGAGATTTATCCCTTGTTTTCTGTTTGAGAATGGGTTTCTGGTTTCTTCTAAAGTCTGCTTCAACTCTATATTTCTAACGTTTTCACTTAAACTCTGAAATTCTATTTGCCATTTTTTTTTCAATAGGAATAGTTAGGTACGCCTATCGCTCGATTCACACTCCGCCCCTTTCTTTTAAAAGGGAGTAGCGGTTTATCCCTTGTTTCCTGTTTAGGTTTGGAATTTTGGTTCTTTCTAAAATTTTTCATTCTCTTTCACTCCAAGTCGTCGCTTGCGTCTTAGTGGCATTACCGCCATGCTTAGGGTTAAATGATTAAAAAACAGGAGGGTCCAGTCATCATTACGATTGGTTCCCAGAAATGGAAATTACACATGACTCAACCTAATATTTTGTTCTATTTTATTTAATTGTTTATACGTTTATAGTTATTGTTGCTATTAAGATTTAATCTTTTCATGTCAACATTGCCCGCTTTGGTTTTCACGTTAGAGGTCGTGATTGAAATGACAAAACGACATAATCTGGTCCAAACAATTTATCTTTTATTAATGATCTATATTAAATATTAATGATCTATATTAAATATTACTGTCCGTCGTGCTTTCAACAGTATATGTTGTACCAGACAAAAGCAGTAATATTAGTTATATACACAAATTTACCGATAACAAATACACCTTCAATAACCCTCTACTTTGAGTGGCTTTTGGGCCTCCCATAGAATAATCATTACTGGCGAAAAGTCCATTTAAATCGCATGTAAAAATTAATTCATTTTTTATAGATTTTACACCATTAGAAAGAAAATGATACAGTATTCTGATATAAAAAATCTTTTTACTCATTATGCAGAAATTATATTTGTAGACCATTTTTCGGTCATTGACATGAAAGGTGGCGTAATGGTGATTGGTGAGGAAAATAAAACTGTGAACCAAGTTTTGTCAAGGCTGCTGTGTTTAGATTCACACTAATATCATTGGAAAAAGCACGAATTCATCTCATTTCCTCCCAGCTAAGAATTAAATAGCATATTAGAATGTGTTCTTTAACTGTGGATGACAACCACTCTAGGAGAAAGACAACGCTGAATTAACAAAAAAACCTTCGAGAAGGAAACGTGAAACCACTTCAATGTCCTTCCCAACAAGTTTTGACAATTCACAGATGATAAAGAAACGGATTTTGTGGAAGGCCATGATCGCCTAACCTGTGAAGAAATATGGCATAAAAGCAACTCACACTCCACTCACGTCTATTGAACAGGTGAAGAGTCTCATCCCTTGTGCCCTGTTTAGGATGTGGTTTTCGGTTTTCTCTTTTCCAATCTCTTCACTCATACGTAGCCCCCTTCACATCAGTGGCGTTACCGCCTTGCTCAGGGTAATATGATTTTTAAAAAAATGCAAAACAATTGAAAATGTTTGTGTTTAAGTGTGTTTCAAATATCAATAAATTTTACCTTGCAACTTCAAAAGAAATAAATCAAATGTCAACGCCCGATTCACCACTATTCTATAAATTGACAGAAATTCTACAAATTGTTGGGACCTAATAAAATTTTCTATAGTTACTGCATCGAAGATTGAATGAATTTGTGTAAAAGTTTATAAGTAAAACAAATGAAGGTCTAGGGAAAATTCAATCAAATATTTTTTTTAATTTTTATAATTTATTATTATATTTTAAAATCCTTTTCCCGTGAAAAGTTAAAATCATCCCAAATTTCTATGAAAAAATAAAAAAGCAACTAAAGTCGAACTTATGCCAAAATTTTAAATCTGAAAACTAAAAAAAAATCCTTTCTTTACTAACTTTTTAATTTTGGTTGTTTTTTTTTTGGTTTTGTTGTTAGCCGAAGGCGAGAGAAAACAAAATTAAAGTAATCAATGCAACCCTTCCGTTTACTTGCTTACCTGATAGCTACTAACTGCAAAAATTTTAATGCAACATTCATTGCATCTTCTTGAATCCAGCTCATCTTTTATGTTTTTCCAGTACCCCTTGTACCCAGTATTTTCCGTCGCTGTAACTCCCTGCGCACTAGTGGTTGTCTAACCTTGCTTGTGGTGAAATGATTTCAGGAACCTCCTATTAGCAGAATATCTTACTGCTATCAAAGAGTGGACTGGGATTCCATCCGTGATTTCCTTTGTGATGTTTCTTGGAACAAAACTTTTAGTCTTTCTGTTGAAGACTGTGCCTCAGATGTCCCCTCTTGAGTGAAAGCCGGCATCGATGTTTTCATCCCAGCCAGGAAATTCCGACTTAAACCTCATTCGTTCTCTTGATTCTCTTCTGCATGCTCACCCGCCATTCTCCCTTATGAATCACTTCTTTACCGGAGCGACACGTCTGACTACAATAGGCACGTTTTTGTCTCCTCTTGTAATGAATGCAAGTGTGTCTAAGTTTTTGTTCGCCGATATAATGAAGCAGCGTATAGCATTCTGCAAGTTTGGCTCCGAAGACTACTGGCTGTTTTGCAAAAACGTGTTAAGCAACAGCAAATCCTCAATCCCTCCTCTATTCAGTAAATTTTAAGTCCTCACAGCCACAGCGGCCAAGGTTGAATGCTTTGCTCGCAAATTCTCTTTCAACTCCACTATTTACTGGTCTGAAGTACCCACAACCGACTTCCCATTTAAAACTAAGACTCAACTGAGTGAACCCCGTCTCTGCTCTCTAACATACTTTCTAAGCTTGATTCCCATAAGTCAAACGAAGGTGACGGACTTCCAGTCATTGTCCTAAAGAAATGTGCCTCTGAACTCTCTCTTGTCCTCTCCAAACTCTATAACTATTGCCTCGCTGTTTCTTGCTTTCATGCTTGTTAGAAGTCCTCCTCTATATTTCTTATTTTTAGACACTCAGGTGAGCCTGCTGACCCCTCTAATTATCTCCCTAACAACCACTTATGACTTTTTGATAAAGTGTTCGAGGCTATTATCATTGCTGAAATGGTTCACCATCTCACATCCCACAATCTATTCTCTAACAAGCTGTATGACTTCTGCTTCACCAGGTCTATTACTGATATGCTAACAGCCATCACCGAATGTATATACCAAGCTCATGATCAGAAGGGCGAAAGTGGAGCGGTTTCACTCAGTATCTCGAAAGCGTTTGATAGGTTTTGGCATGCTGCACTTTGCGCAAGCTACAGGACAACATTTGTTCAATTTAATTCAAATGTTCTTATTAAATCTTGAAATTAACGTTGTTTTAATGAGATTGCTTCCATATCCTTTCATACAAACGCGAGCGTCCCTCAAGACTCTATCATACTCTAGGTCCTACATTTTTCCTGGTCTTCATCATTGATCTTCCTGATGCAATCAGTTCCCAAATAAGCATCTATGCAGATGACACTACTATTTACTCTAATCTCAATAAGAAATCTGCCAAGACCGACAAAGTAAACCTCGCTGCTGCTCTTAGAAAGGACTTTAAATCTGTGATAGATTTGGGTAAGAAAGGGCTCGTAAATTTTAATTCTTCTAAAACGAAGATACTCTTCCTTAACCACCATAAAGAAACTTTTCTACTTTTCATGAGTATGGGTGACGCTAGTCTCCCAGGAAGCAACACATTGAATATTGTTTCTACATCTGGTCGGGTGCCCCTGCTATTCATCCCGGGGTTCTCGAAAAAATTCAAAGGAGGATCTGCAATATAATCGATACCGATCTGATAGTTCGATTTCAGTCACTTTCTCACCGACGTGATGTGGCTCCTCTCTGTCTTTTCTACAAATATTTTCATGGCTGCTGTTCTGAAGATCTTCTTTCCCTCGTGCCTCGACCACATGAAGTTACACGTGCTACTAGACTGGCAACTAGGTCCCATACTTTTACCGTCGAAATAATCAAATGAAATCGTGACTACTACTCTTAGGAACTCTCTTCCGTATACTTGCTTCCCTGGTAGCTAAAGTTTCCAAAGATTTAAGTTGAACGTCAATTGCCACATTCTATCTCATTGATTCCCACCTTTCTTTTTTTTTCTTCGATATCTTCTGTACCTTGTTCTTTTTTTTTCTCTCACTTTTTTCTCACGTATCCCCTGCGCATCAGTGGCAGTTCTGCCTTGCAATTAAACAAAAAACTTATTGCTGATTGAGGAGGACAAAAACTTATGCCTTTCCCAAAAGTATTGGTGCGAAATTGAAAGTCAAGGACAAGGGCCAAAATTAAAAAAACTAGTCCCTCTGATTCCATTGCTCACATCGACAGCTGTTGTATTTGCCACATAGTCATTGTTAATACTGTATATTAAGGCCGGAGCTTCAACTGACCTTATTTTCTGCATCGGGTGTGACTTATACAACCAAAAGAATAATAATAATAATAAAACTTCACACAGAAAGTCTATGCCTTTCGTCTTCCACCTTTGATTTCAACCTCGTTTTTTATTCCCCTTTCTCTTCCTTTTTTTTTAACTTGTCTTGTCCTTTTCCTCCTTCAAGCCGTCTTTTACCAATTCCTCATCTGCTTCTATTTACTCAATGTTCTTATGTATAAGGCAATTAATATATATATATATATATATATATATATATATATATTATTGTCTTCGCAATTCACCCGTGAAGATTATCTCGGGTTAGATTTGAAGTATTTGAGTTTGAGTGAAGAAAAAATACAGTGCCTTCTTTGCTGAATTTCGACTTAACATTACGAAGGTAATTAGCAAACTAGAAAGGATTATTCTAAAACTAAATAGACATAACATGTCTATATTATTTAATGAATCATACTTGAATGAAAATATGGTGCCTATATATATACTACCGACCATAAGTTGGGACTACCCAAATTTTTTCACAAAGTTTATAAAATATCATTTTTAGCAAATTCACCGAGTTTGTATTTTTTGTTATTCTTATGCAGATGTCAAGTAAAAAAACAGTATTCTTTTCAACTTTAAAGTAAACATTTACTCAGTTTGCTACTTGACTCCTCTTATTGTGATCAAACTTTTGCCGAAAATTCAGATTTATTCAGATATTATAATTACGATATAATTTATTTTTGTAAACCATATTACTACGGTATAAATAGCAAGGAAGAAACAGATTAGCATGGAAAATGCTTAGGTTGAAATTCTTTCGAAAGGATATTCTGAACGTGTTATTGCTAAAACATTAAGCCTATCAAAAAATGGCGTGCATTATTGCCTTCAACGACTTCGTGAAACATTGACAGCAAAATATCTGGTAGGCCCAGAGTAACATCTATTGTAGAGGATAGGAACTTGATCATATCTAACAAGAGGAATAACTCCGGAATTAACAAGTGAAATTAATTCTACTCGGCAACATCCAGTATGTAGTAACAGTACTACAGTTAAGAGACGACATCATTTTGCTGGGCTTTAAGCAAAATGGGAATAAGAAGGACACATACTCATAATCGGAATGGAACAGTTGAAACTGGAGGGACACGGCAAAAAGTAGATGCAAAAGAAGAAGAAGAAAAAAGATGAGGAAAAAGAAAAGAGAAGAAGAAGAAAAGGGGGAGGAGGAGGAAAAAGAAAAAGTGAATGAGGAAAAAGAAATGAAAAATGCAGAAAAAGACGAAGAAAAAGTAGCAGAAGTGGAAGAATAAAAGTCAAGAGAAGCAAAAAAAAATATGCAGAAGAAAGGAAAAAGAAAAAGAAAAGGCAGAAAAAGAAGCAGTATAAAAAGGCAAAAATAAAACAGCAGCAGGAAAAGAAAAGAACAAGAAGTAGTAGAAGAAGAAAAAGAAGAGGAAGAAGCAGAAGAAAAAAGCAGAAGGAAAGAAAGAAGAAGAAAAAGCAGAAGAAGAAGAAGAAGAAAAAGGAAAGAAAGAAGAAGAAAAAGCAAAAGAAAAGAAGCAGAAGAAGAAGAAGAGAAAGAAGAAGAAAAAGCAGGAGAAATGAAGCAGAAGAAAAAAAAGAAGAAAAACAGGATAAAAGAAGCAGAAGAAGAAGGAAAGAAAGAAAAAGAAAAAATAGGAGAAAAGAAGCAGAAGAAAAAGGAAAGAAAGAAGAAAAAGCAAAAGAAAAGAAGTAGGAGAAGAAGGAAAGAAAGAAGAAGAAAAAGCAGTAGAAAAGAAGCAGAAGAAGAAGGAAAGACAGAAGAAGGAAAAGCAGGAGAAAAGAAGCAGAAGAAGGAAAGAAAGAAGAAGAAAAAGCAGGAGAAAAGAAGCAGGAGAAGAAGGAAAGAAAGAAGAAGAAAAAGCAGGAGAAGAAGAAGAAGAAAGAAGAAGAAAAGCAGGAGAAATGAAGCAGAAGAAAAAAAAAGAAGAAAAACAGGATAACAGAAGCAGAAGAAGAAGGAAAGAAAGAAAAAGAAAAAAACAGGAGAAAAGAAGCAGAAGAAAAAGGAAAGAAAGAAGAAAAAGCAAAAGAAAAGAAGCAGGAGAAGAAGGAAAGAATGAAGAAGGAAAAGCAGGAGAAAAGAAGCAGAAGAAGGAAAGAAAGAAGAAGAAAAAAGCAGGAGAAAAGAAGCAGAAGAAGAAGGAAACAAAGCAGAAGAAAAAGCAGAAGAAGAAGAAGAAGAAGAAGAAGAAGAAGAAGAAGAAGAAGAAGTAGGAAAAATGAAGCAGAAGAAAAAAAAGAAGAAAAACAGGAGAAAAGGAGCAGAAGAAGAAGGAAAGAAAGAAAAAGCAAAAAACAGGAGAAAAGAAGCGGAAGAAGAAGGGAAGAGAAAAGAAGAAAAAGCCGGAGAAAAAAGTAGAAGAAAATGAAAGAAAGAAAAAGAAAAAGTAGGAAAAAATAAGCAGAAGAAGAAGGAAAGAAAGAACTCCACCCACGTCTATTGAACAGATGAAGAGGCTCATCCCTTGTTTACTGTTTAGGATGCGGTTTCCGGTTTTTCTCTTTTCTAATCTTCTCACTGTTTTTGTTTGTTTTTTTTCAATTGGAGTAGATAGACTAAACTATCGTCCGGTTCACACTCCACCCACGTCTATTGAACGGGTGAAGAGGCTCATCCCTTGTTCCCTGTTTAGGATGTGGTTTCCGGCTTTCTCTTTTCCAATCTTCTCACTTTTCTTTTTTCTCAATTGGAGTAGATAGACTAAACTATCGCCCAGTTCACACTCCACCCACGTCTATTGAACAGGTGTAGAGGCTCATCCCTTGTTTGCTTTTTAGGATGCGGTTTCCGGTTTTCTCTTTTCCAATCTTCTCACTTTTTTTTTTCAATTGAAGTAGATAGACTAAACTATCGCCCAGTTCACACTCCACCCACGTCTATTGAACAGGTGAAGAGGCTCATCCCTTGTTTCCTGTTTAGGATGCGGTTTCCGGTTTTCTCTTTTCCAATCTTTTCACTCCTATGTATTCCCCTGCACATCAGTGGCGTTACCGCCTTGCTCGGGGTGATATGACTAAAAAAAAAAAAAGGAGAAAAGAAGCAAAAGAATTTGTGTACTATTTGGATAACAGCGATACTAGATATATTAGTATTCTTTGTTTTGTTTTGTTTTCTCTCTCTCTCCCTCTCTTGTTAAACGCAGTTATTTTTATGATGGAGTGTGCGATGGCACAAACCAAGAATTAATTTTTGAGTCTGGCTGGAGAAGAATTATATTTTACCGGCAATTAGCATTTTTAAAAGTTGTGATAAGATGATCGAAATTAAATTTCAAAAATAGAGATGGTTGCCTTGACAGAAACACGATTTATCTTCCAGAGCATGTCACAAGAGCAATAATACGATATGTGGCAGACATCTTCTGTTTGATCTGGAATATCGTATTTGAATAATTATTTTCTGCATTTTCATTATCTGGTGACAACGTCCTTATAATTTTGCTTTTGATGTGTTTATTGAAATGGGAGAAAAAAACAAAAAGGTATGTAGGGCGTCTGCGTAGGAAAAATTAGAAACTTACAGGTCTGCTGTAAGGTTGCTTTTTAGGGGAGATCAAACTGAATAGGTTAAGCTTCCATCTGGAAAGTGCAGATGGTTAACCAGAAACTGTGAAGCGTCTCAGAAAACTGAAATTAGTGCATATATATATATATGGCCCCGCAGATAGAAATCCAAGGGGTTTAGGTCCGGTGAGCGTAGAGGTCATGTAATTGGCCCACTTATTTCTATCCACCAACCAGTAAACCTTCGATCTCGGTACCTATGGGCTGTGGGAGTGAAGTGTGCGGGAGCACCATCATTCATGAAGTGCAGTTATCGACAAATGATCAGTGGGACATCGTCTAAGAAATTAGGCATGCTGTTTTTCAGAAAGCGCTTGTACGCATCACCTGTAAGACTGTTCGGAAGTACATGAGATCCTAATAACCTGTCATCCACAACACCAGCCCTGGTACTGGCTGAGAACTGCTGTTATTGTCGTGATAGAACACTTGTAAGAGGATTTTCCTTTACCCATACATGCTGATTGTGGAAGTTGACTATTCACCCCCGTGTAAACTGTGCTTCATCTGTGGAGATAATGAAGGCAGGAAAGTTTGGAATTGCATTGCATTGCTTAAGAATCATTGACAGAACACAACACATCTAGGGTAATCTTCTGGTGACAATGTCTGTACATGATGTTATGAGTACAACTTCTGTTCTCGCAATACTCTCCAGACATTCGAGTGGGGAATAGCCACTTGCCTTGCCAACTGTCGTGTGCTGATTTCAGGAGTATCATGCACCATATCCAATATCTGCTCTTCTCCCTCAGACGTTGTAGACCTTGGTTGTCCTCTGCCACCAGCACGATGTTCGAAGGTCCCAGGTTCACAGAGGTGAAGATGGGTATTCACAAATATTTTCATATCGGGACATTGTCAGTGTGGGAACCTTTCCTGGTAGAGACGACGAGCTTGTGCAGCACTACCGTCCGCCAAACAATACAGGAATATCATTCTATCCTCTCTTGGTTTGAGTGCATATCCAATCAACATGCACCACTAACAGTCGTCCAGCAACAATTTACACGCTAGAAACAAGAAGGTAGCCTTGTCCGGTTGGTGGCAAAAACTGCGAACTGACTGGTTGTCTGGTTTGCTGTTTAACGAATTAGGTGCCACCTGTGGTAGATAAAGGTATTCTGGTTAGCACATGTTTGAAAAGCCCGTAACTCGGAAACCAAGCGTTTCCGAACATATGTTTATACGGAGATTTTTCATAATTTAGATATAGGGAACACAGTCTTGAAGTTATGGCATCTATTTTTAAAACACCTCCTCTCTCACTCTTTCTCTCTCTCTCTCTCTCTCTCTCTATATATATATATATATATATATATATATATATAAGTGCCATCCTTTTATAGTTGAAATAATTAAATGTAACCACACCTCTACTCAAACAGTTTCTTTTCTCACACCCCCCGCCTATGGAACTCCCTTTCGTTTATTTACTTCCCCGAGAACTCCAATCATCAAAAGTTTAAGTGCAATATCAATTGACATATTCTATCTTCTTGTATCCCGTTCATTTTTTTTAATTCTTCTATACACCCTGTAACCAGTCTTTTCTCTCACTGTGATTAGTGGTGATCGCGCCTTGCTCTGGGATGAAATGATATCATATATATATATATATATATATATATATATATATATATATATATATATATATACTTCTTCTTATCCTCGACCACTATTTCTTACCCTTCTCTCTTTCTGTTTCTATTCAACTTTTTCTATACGAATGCATACACATAAATGGACACAGATATGCGTGTTTATAGATGAGCATGTGTATATTCGTGTACGTCTGAGACAAACGGGCTATTCCAAAATGAATTGAATATTTTTATTTTTACATTTGATCTTTTTTACTTTTTTCTGTAGATATTACCATTTGGTTTTTTTAAAATAAAATAAAAATCATTTGAAGACAAGGTTTGATTTTCACAAAGGAAATCATTAAAATTTCACGAAGGAAATACTCTCAAGAATTTTTAAATTAGATCTTAAAAAATATCCTTTTCTTTGAAATATCATATCTATCTATCTATGACGAGTGTATGTGGCATTCAATAACTGTCTTTAATGACGATAACTTTGTGGTTTGCTACAATAAAATTTCGGACGAGCGATTTTAATTTCTTTCAATTTTATCGTTAACAATAGAACAAATAAATGGAATAAATTAGATTTCTCTCATTTAACTGACATTTGCAAAATAATTTTGAGCCTAAAAAATTATAAATATTTTCTTGCTCTTTTTCCTCTTAAATGTTTTATCATTCGCGTGAATAAAGACTTAAGATTACGTGCGTAGATAGATAGACAGAAAGACAAATAGATAGATCACTCATTTTCAGGTTATTTAAAGCCAAAGAAATAAATATTGTAAGAATACTTTTACAGATAATAAGGATTTACTGATGTAAGTTCTCGTGATTAACACATAGCTAGGGAGAGAAGAGGTGGAGTAAAGCCTTTCTCCGCTATTAAAAACTTTCCCAATATAAATATTTCAAAATTTATACAACTCTCATACACACGCAAAGACGTTTTTGAAAATATATATGTGCATTCTGTTTTATTTATTTATTGCTTAAATGTCTCATTTTTATTGATTGATTGTCTAGACAAATATTTATTAATTAAAACTTAAATAGCAAAAGGAATATATATATATATTGTTACGAGGATGCATTTATATATATGAAAAAATTTTTAAATTGATAATATCTAAAAAGTTATAGTAAGGGACTCTATTGAGTCCTACTAGTTATTACAAAAAAGTTTTAATTCAGGAAGTAGTTGTTAAATAAAGAAATTAGGAATAGAACGTTTTGGAAGGTTCTAGAAAATTCCAGTAAACTCGAGAGAATTCGAAATGTTCTAGAAATATGCAAAGTAGGTGTTAGCCCTTATATATATATATTAGAATTTGTATATTAAGGCAGCAAATTTTCTTTTAGACATGTCAGATTAAATAAATTGCAAATATTTAGCCTCCGTATTTTTAATAAAAACCGTTCTTACTCACGGATAATATTTTGCGTATTAAATTTAAAGAAGTAAGAAATAAGCTGTTACTTTGACATAATTTTATTACTCATTTCGCGAAGTTCCCAAGTACTTTCAATTTCTTTCCGAGATTGTCTTCAGGAGTCGGAGTTGTAGTAACAAAAAATAACTGCAGAACTGTGTTGCTAAAAATACTGTAAATTTTCTTTTTTTTTTTTAAATATAACGGTTAACAAATTACTTAGCGTTCATTAGAACGTGAAAATTATCCAAAGTGAATTTTTTTATGTTGTAATGTCATGGTCAGTTTTTCATGCTTTGTGTTAAAGCATGAAAAACTGCATTAGTGCATATATATGTGTGTGTGTGTGTGTGTGTGTGTGTGTGTGTGTGTGTGTGTGTGTGTGTGTGTGTTTAAAAATATCACCTGACGAAGAACAATATTGTTCTGAAACATGTAAATTTTTGTGTAGTAATATAATGCTTTTATAAACCATTGTAATGACAAATTTGCAGTATATATATATATATATCCTGGGTTAGAAGCAATCGATCCTGGGTTAGAAGCAACCGTATTGATGAGCTGTGATACAGTAAAACAGATCTGTCTGCGGATGACTATATATATATATATATATGCGTGTGTGTGTGTGTGTGTGTGTGTGTGTGTGTTAACTCGCTTGTGTATGTGTAGCCTTGTGTTTGTCTGTGTAAATATGTGAATGAGTAATAAAATAACAGCATTTGCTCACTTGCAAACATGGGTGACTAAATCATTTGCATCTTTAATTTTATTAATATAAATCTATGTCAAATAAAAAAGAAACAAAAACAGTATGGATACAAATATTTTGTGTTATTATCGGTTGTGTTGAAAATTAATTTCGAATGCAAGATAATCACTTTAGTAAGCATATAATCTCATCAGTGGGCCATAAAAGATCTTACTAGCCATTGAATTATCTCAGACCAATGGCCAGAAAATTGCCAGACTCCTCAATCAGTTGCATGGAGACTGGTAACTCTATCCCAGCAGGCGTCTGAATGGAGCAGGGTAAACAAAAGCCATCAATTAATGAAAGAAGATTGAAATTTTCTTTCTTTTCTGTTATTGCCTGTTGCGTTCGTCGAAGACTTTGTCTTATTGTTGCTTTATTTAAACAGATTTAAAAATAGAAAACTAACCCCGTCTCATGGTAATCATTCAGTTTCTTCTTCCATGCCGTCTGCTATCGATTATTGCTGTAAGAAAAATGTAGTATGACGGAGAATTTGTGCAATGTTGCTACTTTGATTCGACTTCTGAAGGCTCATTGAAACTGTGAAATACGTCTACCAGAAACTAAGCAAGGTATCAAGAAGCGGAAAATATTTCGTTAGAAATAAAAGCGCTGAAATACTTCATAATATCAGTCCTCCCTATGCGGTGATTTTCTACCTAAGAGCAGCTTAGATATGGCACAATGCTGAAAGTATGAGACACCCAGTGAGAACCGAACTCATTACTCGATTGTAATGGTTCTAGCGAAACAAGTTTGCTAACCATTACACCACCTCGAGGTGCCCAACAGTCCTCATTATATGACAGTGAATGCTAGATAATCTCCTCACAGGTGAAGAACAGGCTGAAGCAACAAAAACGTGCTTCAACAGAAGAATGTTATGAATACGTAGACGAAAGATTTAACAAAACGAAAACAAATGGAAACAAAAAAAGAACCCTTTTAATTAGAATCATTTTACGTATATCATTTGGTGTCATGACTACTATTTTGTCATTAATTTAGAAGTATGTGTGGGGGGAGGTAATTATTTTTATTCTGTTTTAAGTTACGACGATGTTTACTGGCTTCGTGTATGTAACTCTGGGTATGATTTCTGTTACCATAAAAGCAAATTTTCTTATTAGCTACTATTAAAGCCAGGTTGATTTTCCCGATGAGCGAGTCTACTGTTACGGGTAGATAAACAAAAAGACACACCGATAGATTATTATCGAGACATTTTCATGAATTCACAACTGGTTTAACGACTTTATTAAATTCTTTTGCTAAAAGACGAGTCTATTAATATGTATTATTTTTGTTGTTATAGTAATAACGTTTAATTCTGCCAATTATGTTCCATTGTTAAAATATTCCGTATTGTTAAACAATGCGTAGCTAGCCCCAAAAAGCAAACCCTACCATATTGATCAGACCTTTGACAACTCTTAATGTGTGAGGGTGATTTGAACCTGAGGGCGCGGAATTTTAATGTTAGACCAAAAAAGAAAAAACTAGCTATTACAGCATTGCAGATGCCAAGACCTCTCATTCCTTCCGTTCCTAGATTCTTCAGCAAAGAGACAAATGACCACGTCGAGAAGATGAATAGCTAATCCGTTCTGCTGAAATCCATTCTCTCTAATTCCCCCTTCTCTCTCTCTTTCTCTCTCGCGCTTCCTTTAAGAAACAATGCCTGTTATGTACCCCAATGAAATAAAAACGAGCAAAAAGTAACCCGAAGAAAATTTTCTGTTATTGATTGAGACTGTTTATGCAGCACTGCGATCCCTACTAAGGAATTTCAAATATACCATTAGAATGCAGAGAACTGCATGCAACACACCTGGATTAATCAACGATACTCTGAAATAGAATTATTGTATCGCCTAGGTGGCAGTACGTAACCAGATGATGTGTGTCAAAGTATCTACAGCACAATATCCGTGTTAATTGATATTAAATAAAAACAAGATAAACACAGATAAGAGTAAGACAGAACAATAATTGGAAATGGAGGAGGGATTAAGTTGTTAGAGTCGTAGAGAGCAGAGTACGATGAAAATTATCAATGACACTCCGAATTATTTACGACCTCCCAACGTGGGCAGAAGCTCGAGATAGATGCAGCACAAGGCCAATTAACGTGGATAATACCAAGCCCCTAAGCTCGGTCAAAACTTCTTGTCTGCTTTTATCCGAGATGAGACTCTACCCTTCAGTGGAGCCTCGTTTGGGTTTCCCTGCCCCCGAAGGCAGAGAGTGCGACTGACGCACGCAGTCGATCCACACAGACTGTCAATGACAGTCCGAATTATTTACTCTACAACAAGAATTATTTCACAAACCATAGGTGGAATTTTTAGAAAATTAATTAATAGAAGAATTAAGACGCAGAAAAAAATGAAACAAAATCGAAAAAAAATATTAGAAAATGACAATTATTACAAGTATCATTTTTATAAATTTGTTTCTTTTGGATTAGTGTTGCTCGTTAAAATTTCTAAAAATCGATTTAATCAATGCCTAACATTACATTTTATTCAGCTCTGAACAATTACCGCCGGTCAGTATGCGTGTGTGCGTGCGGCCTTCGAGCCTTCATTCGAAACTGGAATCTATCTTCCTCCTGTGAAATGTAATCTCTTGTTAAAAATAGGTGTTTATACAGCTGTCATATGGTTCTTTTCCACGCGTGTACATCTTAGGCGCAGCTAGTTTAATGACGTCTCTGCCTGTGCTGAGACTATTCCAGGATCATTCGAGGTGCCTCCAGTACATACATCTAAAATCAACAGTGACGGTCAAATAGGAGGTTGCAAAGATGCTCCTGAGAGTCACATCGTGACTTAGCAAAAAAGGAAAATAAGAACCAAAAGATTATAGTAAAAATATATTTCATCTTCTATTTTGGAATATAAAGCTTCATTGAGATTCGCAGGACAATTAAATCCATGAAAACATCTAGCGTATTTCAATCATTTCATACCCAATACTGGTGAACGGAGACAGCTGGAACCTAGAGAAATTCAAGTATCACTTTTTATGCGCTTCTGGCGTTGCTGATTTCAATAACTAACAAGATGTGACACGCACATAAAAAATTAACGTTTACCTTTCACTCTTCTTCAATTAATATCAGAATTATCGATATCAGCTTCTTTTCACGCGCTTCCCGCCTGTGGAACTCCCTTCCATATACTTACTTTCCTGACGGCTATAACCTCCAAGAATTTAGATGCAAAGTCAATTCCCATCTCTTATCCACTTAACTCCAGCCCTTTCCACATCACCCCGTGTATCTTGTTCTTTTCCTTTCTCTCTACCTTTGCAACTGTCTTCACTCCTGTGTTCACATCCTTCTCTTGCCCATTCTCTTTCACCCCTTGTAGCTGATTCGTCTTGTTCTTCACTCTCCTCCTGACTAATACTTCAACTCTCTTATGTAAACTACTGCACATCGGTTGTATTAACACCTTGCTTGCGGTGAAATGATAAAAAAAAAATTAAACTAAAGTTTATTGCACCAAACTTGCTCATAAATATCTAAACTCTCAACCGCTTTCTCAAATCAATGGTTAAAAATGACTTTCAGAGGATGAGACGTGCAGGTCTCAGCGAGGACCAGCCTTTCCCAATCCGCGTGAATGACTAATGACTAATGACTAATGACTAAAAAATAAACAAAATAATAGAAAAGATATCATATGAGAACTTTCAGCAGCAGCAACATCTAAAATGGATAGCACATGTAACTCTAAGACAGAATAATAACACAGATAATGACGTTCCACACTACTTCAAGCAAAAGTTCAGGAAGGAAGCAGTCCTTTAATACTGGTAAGTGCGATGACATATACTGAATTTGCGAAACCTATTTTCCTGAAAAATGATTTTAAGAGAAAAATTTTATTAATTATATCTGATATTAACATTGGCCGCTCGGTCAATTAATGTGGAATATTTTTTAATAAGGTTACTCAATAAGAAATAACCAAAATGGATGTTGGAAAATGAAATAGTAATTTTTATAACATCAAGAAAATACAATACACACCAACTATGTGTAACCACTAACCACTGCTAGCGGTGAACTGATAGACAATAATATAAGTATTTAGCTGCCTCCCCTCTTGATACCAAATGTGGTGCAATAATGTTTTAATGTGGGTAATCCGAGCCATATAGCTTAGGCAGTAGTTAAATGTCTACTTTGCCCAAAACGAGGCTCTACCCTTTGGCGGAGCCTCGTCTGGTTATTCTCTGCCCGAAGACAGAGAGTTCGACAATGTCAGAATTGCGTTTGAGCGAATCGCTAAACGGCAGGTAGTTATTTAGCTACCTCCACACTTGAGACAAAATATGGCACAAAGCCTTTTAATGTGGGTAAAAAAAGTTAAATACCGAGGAAGTGTTCTAACAAGAGATGAAAAATGCGACATAGAGATCCGAAGGCGAATTGGCATGGCAAAGGACGCGTTCCAGAAGCTGACTAAAGTACTAGCACACAGGAAAATTTCACTAGAAACAAAAAAAAGAGTGCTGGATTGCTATGTGATGTCAGTTCTTCAATACGGCAGTGAATGCTGGACAATATCATCGAAAATGAGGACAAAACTGGAAGCAGCGGAAATGTGGTCCTACAGAAGGATGCTGCGGATATCATGGACTGAGCATGCAAGCAACGATGAGGTGTTGGAAAGAATGGCAACAAAAGGAAATTAATACTGAGCATCAGGAAGAGACAACTGAAGTTCCTGGGACACGCAATGAGGAAGGAAAGCTAGGAGAACCTTATACTTACTGGCCAGATAGAAGGAAAGAGAGACAGAGGAAGGCAGCGGATAACATATTTGCAGGGCCTGATCTGGTAGATGACAGAACGGGGGTTGCCAGGAGTAACAGGAGCAAACATACTAAGAGCCACAAGGAGTAGGGAGACGTGGAGAACTATGATCGCCTACATCCTGAAGGGACAGGGCACATAGAAGAAGAAGAATCCGATCCATATAACTAGGGCAAAAATTAAATGTCTACTTTTCCCCAGACGAGACTCTACCTTTCGGCGGAGATCTGTCTGGGTTACTCTCTGCCCGAAGGTAGAGAGTCGGACAATGTTAGCAAAAAGTCTGAACAACGTTAATCGGTAGGCAGCTATGTAACCCCTCACAATAGTGTCCAACGTATTCATGAGGATTGAGACACACCTATTAATGTTCATATAACATGTTTGATATTGTCACTGTTAGTAAAATTTATGGCACAAAACTAAATAAAATAAATCACTTGACGAAAATATTATGTGTTCAGGTTACAGACGGCGGAAATGAATCTTCCGCTTCTTCTCCCTGTTATGAGTTAACTCATAAGGTTGACCAGAATGGTTTCCAACCAAGGATATAGAAAGCAATCTGTGCTGCTATTTAACCCATAGCAGAATGGAAATGAGACAGATTCATAACTTTCCTAAGGGTATTTGCGCATAAGTGAATGCACCAATTTCAACCGGATTTGAACTCGGGTCACAGATATTAACTAATTGACCTGTTATTATCACACTCGTGATTGTGTCAACTCTAATGTTTTTTTTTCTTTTTTTTTTTTCTTAGACACATGTCCTTTTTGTCAGGCAATAACTGTTTGGTAGTCGTCAATCAACTGATATCATTATAGCGACAAAGATATTTTGTTAAAAAAAAGCAAAAAAACAAAAAACAAACAAAAAAAACGAAAAAACAATAATTTAGCTCTTTTTAATGATCCCGAATCCCGACAAAGCGATAAAAATGATTTATTTGGCTACTCCTGGGTATCGCCGGTCCTATCGGATGGGGGCTTCAGAATACACCGACTGCACCTCTACAGAAGGGTAAAACTCCCCCAATGAGGTGTCCTGGGTATGACGATAAACTGCACCCGGATCCTGGGTTTGACGAAAAACTGCATCCAGCAGCAAAGATGTTTTGAGGATAATGGAACCACCTTTCAACTTCCTGTTCCTAGGTCCACCCTGACTCAGAGTGGTAGCAATTACTAAAGTCCTAGCTATGGGCAAATAGCCCCCAAACTGGGATCAAAAAAATTTTAAAGTATAAAGATACTTTTTGCGCTCTATTAATCCAAATTCGGATGATAAGTTTTGTCATATCTCTCGTTATTCTGATTGTCTGGTAGATTGTACATTCGTTTACTTGGCTTCTTAAGTAGTGATACGAAAATAGGTCTTCTGGTATATCACCAGTTATATATTATTTTATTTAGTATGTCTATGATCTTGTCAATGGCGAAATCATCTAAGGCTGCTAGCATCTGGACCTGCTGCTTTATTTCTGCTCATTTTGGCCAGTACTGATTTTACTTCAGGTTTTATATTTCTGGTCCTGCGATATTTCTGTGAATTTGTGGTAGTCCTATTTCGTTGTGGAAGTGTTCTCCGATGTATTCCTTCCATCTCTGAAATATTTTTGCTGTCTCACCCGTCCTTGGATTTTATGCATCCTGTTGATGAGCATGCGTTTTGTCTTGTTCTTTTTTACTTTAAGCCTATCTACTTTATTGGTGGATGTGCGTTGTGATGCAGTGGATATCGACTCGGAACGAGAAATCGTGGAAGCCGAGTTCGAATTCCAGTTGAATTTCTTGCATTCACTTACGCACAAATACCCTTGCGAAAGGCATTAATCCGTCTCTTCCATCCAGTCATGGGTTAAATAATAGAACAGATTGGATTCTATAGCCTTGGCTGGCAACCAGTCTACCGCAGAAAACAATGGCAACCTACTTCGGGACAATCTTCTGCCAAGTCTGTGATGTCTCTTTCGAGACATGATCGCCCAAAGCGTGTATTACGTATGGCACTTAAATGACTGGCGGACTTTATCGGTGATATCCATTCTTTATAATTCTGCATATTTTGTTGATTTATTCCTTTTTAGTCTGCCTACAATGATTCTTAATTACTTTGTGCAGAGTCCTATGTTCTGTGCTATACGATGGCAATTGTTATTACTATACTCTAAAAAGACGATATTTAATTTTATTTTACTAACAGTTTTATTTCTAAAAAGTGAACATTTTGTGACCATTTAGTGTGCTAATACGGTATACCATTCAATATTATGTATTCGGTTGGAAGGAAGTTTCTCGCGATTTGTAGAACATTGAATTCATGTGGAAACCGTGAGAACTTATCTTTCAGTCCGAGAGATTCGCTACTAGCTTGAAAATGGGAAAATTTAAAAATACATTCAGTCTGAAATGAGTTAATTTGGTAACTGTTGCTTTCTTAAAGAAATTGCAAACGTTCTATTCATGGAAAAGTTTGCTCGAATCAAAGAACTGCTTCTCAAACGTTTTGTAGATGTTATGAAATAAGTCAACATTGCAGCGTTGAAGGGTTGTCTTTCCATCAGACGCTGCAATGTTGAATCTTCTCAAATTAAATTTTAAGACCATATTTGTTGACTGTTCAAAAATGTGTCTGCATTAAGAAAGAAAATTGCACTTCTCGTTGACTTTTACAGCTTTAGCAATAAAAAATGAGTAGAATTTCTGTATCGTTAGGGTGTTTAATATAGTTCAAGAAGGATCACATCTAATATGGTGACAAATGATTTAACTGTAGTCATCTGTAAGCAGGGCCGTAGCTGGTGCTAAAAAACACCGGGCACAGAGAAAATTGCCCGGATTTATTAGTTGACAATGTGATAACGTCATCAGTGTCATCCGTTTCCAGAAACTATGATTTTTGCGGATTTTTTCGGCTATTCCAATGGAAATTAGGCACAGAACTTGAACGAAAGCAGGAAATTGGGTTTGGACTTTCTGAGTATAATCAGTCTTTTCTCCCAAAATTAATAAATACAGAAACAGATTTTTACTGCGTTCATTCGGATGTTTTCTTTCTTTCTTTCTTTCTTTCTTTCTTTCTTTGTGAATTGTTTAGTTTGATTTCTGACGAATACATTTTTCCTTGTCCGGATCGGCCCGGACCCGTGCCCGGTGTGCCCGGTAGTCAGATACGGCCATGTCTGTAAGCAAGAGACAGAACGAGAGATAGTAGTCTATCCATCAGAATCAATAGAAATAAGTTGCGAAACAATTTAGGAATGAAAGATATGAGGTAGGGGGGCAATAAAATGAAAGTTTTTGATATGAAGAGAGGGAAGAGGATAGAGAATGTGTTGAAAAGAAAGAAAGATGAAAGAGATAGAGGAAGAAAATATAAAAAAAGTGATAAAAAAGGAAAGAGTAAGCGTAGGAGTAGGAGTCAGTCATGTTAAGTGCCATACGTGATAGACGCTTTTGGGCGATCATGTCTCGAAAGAGACATAACTGACTGGACAGAAGATTATCCCGACGTAGGTTGCCATTGCTTTATGCGGTGGACTGGTTGCCGACCAAGGCTATAGAACCCAATCTGTTCTATTATTTAACCCATAACTGGAAGGAAGAGACGGATTAATATCTTTCCCAAGGGTATGTGTGCGTAAGTGAATGCAAGGAATTCAACTTTAATTTGAACTCGGCACCCCGATTTGTCGTTCCGAGTCGATATCCACTGCAGATGACGCACGCCCAAGATTAGTAGAAAAAGGTAAAAGAAGCGGGAAAGTAAAAAGTATAAGGTGGAGGTTGAACAGGAAAGAGAGTGAGGTGAAGTTAGAGGCAAATGAAAGTGTATGAGATGGAGGGAAAGAAAATAGTATAAGGCAAAGAAAGAGTAGAATTAATATATGATGGGGAGAGAAAATAAAAAAAAGGAACGAAGTGTGATGAAAGGGAAAGAATATGAGGTGGACAGAGAGGAAAAGAGAAACATAAGGTTGAAAGTGAAGAAAAATTATAAGGAGGGCAGAAATTTAGAATAATAATAAAAAAAGGGGCAAATAGAAATAGGGGAATGAAGAGGACTAGATAATGAAAAGATAGGTCGAAGCACTTAACGAAAAAAATGAATAGATCGAAAAAGAAGAAAAGAGAAGGAAGTGACGGAGCAATTGGAGGAGAGAGGGAGTAGAGGAAATTGAGGGGAGGGGATGACGAAAAATAGGAGAAGAGTATGGTGTGAGGAGGAGTAGAAAACGGGAAGAGGGAGCTTTCAAAAATTGGCAGATAAACTGATGTCAGCAAAGAGAGGGAAAATAGTTCAATGTTCTTCTTCTTTTATGTCCTTTCAGGACGTAGGCGATCATGGCTTTCCACGTCTCCCTATCCCTGGTGGCTCTTAGCAAGCTTTCTCCTGTTGCACCATGTAACCCTCCTTCCATCATCCACCTGATCAGGTCCTTCAAATATGTTATCCGCTGCTTTCCTCTCTCTTTTAGCCTCTATCTGGCCTGTTAGTAACAGGTTCTCCAAGCCCTCTTTCCTCATTGCATGTCCAGGAACTTTAGTTATCTCTTCCTGATGCTCAGTTTTAATTTTCTTTTCGTCTCCATCATTTACAAAACCTCGTCATTGCTCACATGCTCGGTCCATTGTATCCGCAGCATCCTTCTGTAGAACCACATTTCAGCTGCATCAAGTTTTTCCTTCATTTTCGAAGATATTGTCCAACATTCACTGTCATGTTGAAGAACCGACATCACATAGCCATCCAGTACTCTCCTCTTTGTTTCTATTTTAATGTTAGGTGTAAGAAAACAGATCAAGAAAAAAAAATAACTAGAAAGGGTGATAAAGGTGCAGATAGATAAACAGGTGAAACTGATGAAGAAAGTGGAAAAATTACAGAAAGGCTAAAAAGAAACAAACATTAAGAATGTCCGGGAATTGAAGGTTAAGAGAAACAAATCTTCACAAGAAAACAAAAAATATAGCAGATAAATACGTGGGTGTGACAGGAGAAGGAATTGCTAGGGAGTGAATTTGTGAGAGAAGACTGTAAAGAAAAAGTAATCGAGAGACAAACGAAAGAAAACAATAAATACTAAGGGAGAAGCATTATTCATACGAAGGGGTGAGAAACGATAGGAGAGAGAAGAAAAAAGTGAAAGAAAATGTCTTAAGAGTCAATAATGGGAAGATAAATTGACACGAGTAGAGAACAAGAAAGTCATTTGAAAAGAAAGAGTAGAAGAAAATATCGGAAACAAACGAAAGAAGAGACAGAGAGAGGCGGGGATGATGATGACGAGGAGAAGAAAGAAAATGAGGAAACGTATGAGGGCGACAAAGATGGAAAATCAGTGATATTGGCTAGAATCAGGAAACCGTTCATGCTCTTCACGCGTATCTTTTCTTATTTGAGGTGACAAGTTTCTCTGGAGGTACACTGTGTCTGTGTCTAGGTCATGGACACCCGAAAGCCTGGATGTCAGTGTCTGAGGGTGAGAGGAACGCTGAATCGTCTTGGTTGTCAAAATAGATAACGC